>VDFB02333192.1:0-25896 GCA_007258455.2 Sequoia sempervirens | reverse complement strand
TTCTTTCAGTTGTATTCATTTCATTCGATGTGTATGATGAAGTATCTTTTAAAATCAGCCCATTTAATAAATAGGGCAGCATGCCGAGCTCTACCCTTGTGGGAGCCCGTTTTACTCCACATGCTTGGTCTTCGAATAATGTTCAGCTTCATGACTTTACCTATACCTGCACAAGGAAACAAACAGTGTTAGCATAAAAAATGGAACACGATGATTATGATGTTTCTATTTCTCCTTCAGCTCACTTCCTTCATACTGCACTTGATTGATTGTTTCAATGCATTGCTAATAGTATGTTGTACTATTGTGGGTGTTCCATATAAGTTACATCATAATCAGAGCCACTGACACCCCTCTCTTCCTCTTACAGGTCGACAGAGCTCAGGAAGGCAAGGTGCACCATTCGGCATCGAACGTCGATAATCAGGCAATGATGATTATCTATCACTTATATGTTTTCTTTTCTGCACCTCCAGTAGTGCAATGTGTTGTTAGAAACGTATTGTAGTAGTCACAGTTATATCCACGGCTTGTGTGGATTTTTTATTTCAATTTTGCTTTTCAATTGAAAAGAAAATGCATTTCCATGCAATGTTGTAATATCATTCTGATTGTGAAATCAAATGAAGCCTTGTAAAAATATGAGTTCTTTACGAAATGAATGAAAGCATCTAAAATGCTATTTTGCTCATGTACTCAATTCTATATTTCTTTTAAATCTGCAACATCTGAATCACACTCTGCAACTCTATTACTTCACTAAAATGCATAACTGTTATTTGATGCATAAAGATAATGTGAAACAACATTTAGAATTCAAACTGCAATTCCACTTAATGTTGAAAAATAGTTAGCCAGCTCCTCTATTTGAGTTGAGGCAAAAAATATGTAACATTTTGGCGATTTCCGCTATATGCTTGCCTGCTAAGCATAGATCAGTGGCCTTTAAACAATTCATTGGGCGCGGAGTCAATTCTGCCCCTTCACTTGAAACTCAGAAAACTGAACAACACTCCAAACATCAGCAAGAAAATGAAACAAAACTAAAAGCAAACTAAAAGGCCCTGATGGCCAACAAAACAATGCACAACAGCGCTTAGAGAAAGAAAAACTACTAAAATGAAATGTGTGAAATGCACTTATTTGCAAACTACTCTATCTAATAGTGAGATAACTTATCTCAAAGGAAGTGCTTGAGGTGGATCCCATTTACTGGGATAGACAACACCTCACCAGTCATCTTCAAAAGTTGGAATGCGTTTTGTTCCTTGCATTCCGTAATTACATAAGGCCCATCCCATATTGCATCGAACTTGGAATGTCATCCAGGTCTACTCTTGAATTCATTCCACTTGAAAACTAGATCTCCAACAATGAAATCACGAGGCCTCGCCCTCTTGTCAAAAGCATTCTTCATTTGTGCTTGATGTATTTCCAGCTGTCTCAGAGCTTCTTTTTTGGTTTCTTCGAGCTCAACCAGCTGTGCAAACCTCACTTCAAGAGGTTGTTCATTCAGTAACTCCAGCTCTTTAACATAACTTAATGTTGGTAATTCAATTGAAATAGGCAACTTAGCCTCTCAGCCATAAGTCAAAACAAAAGGTGAACAACCAGTGGCTCTTTTAGGAGTTATTCTGTCAGCCCAAAGGGCTAGCTTCAGCTTTTCATGCCACGTTCTCTAGTTATCTTCAATAGTCTTCTTGATTATCTGAATCAGATTTTTATTTGTGGATTCTGCTTGTCCATTACCTTGCGGATAATAATTTGATGACGTGTTTAGATAGATGTTATTTCTGACAGTGCAATCTGAAATATTTAACCCTATGAAAGCTAAACCATTATTTGAAATGATTGAATCCAGAACACCAAATCTCGATATGAGATCTTGATAAAAATTCAGCACTAAAGTCTCGTTTGCTTCTTTTAAAGCAACAGCTTCGGTCCATTTTGTAAAATAATCAGTGGCAGTAAGAATCCACTTATGACCTGCACTTGAAGGTGGGTTTATAGGGCCGATAAAATCCAAGCCCCACTTAGCAAAGGGCTGTTCTACCTGAATCGGGTGCAGGGGCAGCAATGCAAACCTCTGTTTACCAGCAAATAATGCACATTTCTCACACTTTCTGACCCATGCAATAGCGTCCTTAAACAAATCTGGCCAATAATAACCAGCTCTCATAATCTTCAGAGTTGTAGTCCTCGCAGCAAAATGACCTCCTGAAGGTCCATCATGAAACTTTTCCAGTAGCTTGTCCACTCGATCAAGCTGAATGCAACGTAATAAAACACCTTGGAAATCTCTCCTATAAAGAACGCCATCGATAACTGCATAAGGGATGGCTTGTAATTTGTAGTACCATCTTTTAGCTCTGTCCAAGCCTTCAAGGCATTCACCAGTTTGCAGATAATGTATCATCTGCTACAACCATGTAACAGGGGCTGCTTGAACAGCACTTAAAACATCATTATTTAATACTGTTTCTGCATTTGCAGCCTCTTTTAAGCTGTTGTTTTCACTTCCAGCAATCTGCTCGCACAAACCTTTGCCTCTAACGAGCTTGGTTACTTTTATATCAACATCGAACTCCATCACTTTAGTGATCCAACCAACACGCTTATCGTTAATGTCTTTATTAAGCAGAAAATCCTTAACAGTTGAATGAGCCACTAATAAATGAACCTTGTTGTTGGACAACATGTGTCTAAATTTCTTCAAGCTTCTTACAACAGCAAAAACATGTTTTTCTACAAAAGATACTTTACCTTGTAATCATGCAACACTTGACTAAAAAACGCTATTGGTTGTTCCAAGCCTTCATCATTTTGCTGGCATAACATAGCCGAAACTGTGTCTATTCCTCCAAAAGCATACAGAATGAAATATTTGTCAAAGTTTGGATTAATGAGAGTAGGAGCGGCTACGAGCACTTTCTTTGATCTGCTTGAAGCTCCTCTTACCTTCCTTGGTCCAGCTGAATGGCATGTTCTTCTTCAGCATAGAAGTGAGGGGTTGCAGCAAAGCTGCAATATTTGGTATAAACCTCCTCACGAAGTTGATTCTCCCAAGAAAGTTTTACAAGCCTTTCTTATGAGCTGATAATTGCAATTCAAGAATTGCGGAAACTCTTTCGGGATCAATTGAAATACCTTGCTTTGAGATAATGTGTCCCAGCAGCTTTCCCTCGTGCACTGAAAATATACACTTCTTTGGATTGAGAGACACTTTGAACTCTCTGTACCTCTGAAAAATCTGTTCCAAATGATCCAAGTGTTCGTTAGCATTTCTAGAAAATAGTAATATCATCCAAATATACCAGAACAAACTTGTTCATGAGGCCGTGAAAGGCCATATCCATAGCATGTTGGAACGTTGCTCCAGCGTTTGATAAGCCAAAGGCATCTTCTTGTAGGCCATCGTGCCCCACTTGGTTGTGAACGTTGTTTTAAAATGATCCTCTTGTTTAACCAAAATCTGGTTATAACCTGAGTAGCCATCTAACAAAGAAAATCTGTCAGAACCAGAAACTACCTGTAAAATTTGCTCCATGGAAGGGAGTGGGTAATGGTCTTTCAAAGACGCTTTATTCAGATCTCGAAAATCGACACAAAGTCTGATTTCTCCACTCTTTTTCCTGACTGGCACTAAATTTGACACCCAAGAGGTATGCTTGATAGAGAAAATAATACCTCTTTCAACTAGTTTATTCAATTCAACCTTCATAAGGTGTTCCAACTTGGGATTAAGCGGTCTTTGCTTCTGCCTTACTGGTTTTGCATCGGGTTCAAGCTCGATGGTATGTTGTGCTAAATTAGGGTTAAAACCTCTCAAATATTTGTATTCCCAAGCAAAAACATCACTATATTTTTGACATAACAAAATGAAAGCTTGTTGTTCCTCTTGACTGCATACCTTACCCAGCTTGAGAAGTTTTATTTTGAAGATCTCGATAGCTGAATAATGTTCTTTAACTGTCAAGCTACTCATGTCCTTCCGAACTTGATCATCTGAATTAAAGGAAGATTCTAACGTCACCAAACCTTTTGGCAGCTTATTTTTCTTTAATTGCACGATCTGGTCCTCATATTGCTACTGCCATTTTTGCTGATTTCCATCTGCGAATTTAGCTTCAGCAATGAGAAAATTCACAATTTGCTCAATCGCTGTCAAAAACCTGCCAGCTCACGTTATTGTCAGGTACATAAGGTCTAACCACTATCTTCACGTACTGACGTTGCTTCTACTTTATGAATCTCTTTGGGAATGTCAAACTGAGCTCCTATGGCAGCGAGTCTATCAGCATGCTTATTTTGATTCTGAGGAATCGACAAGATATTAAAAGCATTAAAATCTTCCACTAAATCCCATACACGATGCTTGTATTTCTTAAGCAAATCATTTTTAGTAGCATTTAAATTTTTGATCTGATTCACAACCAACTCGGAATCACCATAAACTTATAAGCATTTAATACCTCATTTGCGGGCCCACTCAAGGCCATGCACCAATGCTTCATACTCAGCTGTATTATTTGAACAGCTGAAAGTAAATCTGCAAGCTGAATAATACTTATCTCCTTCGGGCGATATCAACATAGCTCCACCTCCGGCACCAACACTGCTCCTCGAACCATGGAAATAAAGTTTCCACAACTCATTATCTTTTCCTGCAGCAATTCATCCTCTTTGCAAAGATTAGGCATGTCACAATCAGACTCGCGAATCATATAAACTCCTAAACCTACCTCATCTGTGTTCTGGAATGGATCAAGCTCGTGATCTTCGACTGCCCATTCATCGAGACTGATGTAGTCTTCCTGGGTGCTACAGTCTGAGGTCATGGTTTGCTCCTCCATTGTAGAGGTGGTGTAGAGATTAGCGTTTATGGGGCTTGGGGAGTATGGTTCGATATGGTCTTTGGCGAGAGGCTCGGACTTAATGGTCACTTTTGTACCATATCTTATTCTAAAAAATAGATGAGACCAATCAAAAGACAAAAACCCACCCAACTTGGCTGTAAAATCCTTGACAAACAAATGGAAAAGTGCAGTGATAAATCAATAACATGAATATCCTGGTGAATAACGAAACTTGGGGTTGCGTGCAAGGTAAGGGCCAAATTTTTAATGATACCAGCAGTCTTAACAGCAAACCCATCTAATTGCACTACGCCTTTCTGAGGATTTGGCTCATAAACAAGACCTAATTTATCAGCTAAACTCTTTGGCATGACTGAACTACTAGCTCCAAAATAGACCATGCAATTATGCAAAATTTTATCACCTATGATCAGACTTAAGTAAAACGGAGGGGGATTTACCTCTTTTGCTTTCTTCCCACTTTTCTCCTCCAATTCATTAGCCAACACAACCCTCGCAACTCCTTGATTAGCATTGTCAGAAATAGACAACTCAGCCAATGCATTCTGCAGTAAAATTTTCTGCCCTGGAAGCTACAGAGCGTCTAATATCAACATATTAACAGTAGCTTTCTTAAGATGCTCAATGATATTAAAGGATGAAGCATTTACCTTCTGCTATTTTTTTGCAACAGCAGCTTTGTTTTGTTTCTACACAAGCTGAGAATGCATTTTTGACAGCTCTTTGTCAGGAATCTCCTGCCCTCTTTGCAGAATTTGCATCTTGGGCTGCGTAGCAACGTTAATTTTTGATGAAACAGGCTGAGTACTAACTACATGTTGTTGCTGTGAAGTTCCAACTTGTTGTCCTAGATCCATAGCTCGCTTTTTAGATCTAGTATTGGTTGAAATAGGGGAATTTTGTCGATCTTGTCCATTCACGCCACAGAATTCAGAGCTCTGTCAGTTTGGCAAGGCGACTTCTACATTATCTTGTTGTTCCTGATTCTGATTTGTAGTATTTTCTGAAATAGCATATACATTCTGCACCATTAAAGCTTGATTTCTCACTCCATTGGCGCACGGCGATTGGTTATGGGGATGGTTGCATGAGTAACACCAATCGCAATCTTGAGCAACATTGTTTTGCAGCACAAGTTCCTTTGACGTGCTGGTCGTGTTCAGATTGTATGGCTGGAATGGCCGAGGGTTAAAATTCCTTTTCTGGGATTGATAATCACCTTGGAAAGCGGGCCTATTTTGCTGGTTTTGCTGATAAGGGGCTTGATAAGGCTTATGTTCTTGGCCAACTTACTTCTTAATACTCACAAGATCATTCCCAAAAGTCTTCAATATGCTCTTAATCTCCTGCATCTCAGGATTTGAGGCTGGGACAGCGACTTCTTGGGCTGTATTATGGTATCCTATTGCTAGAATTGGCGGGACAGCAGCCAAGGGAGGTATAGCAGCAGGAATAGGCAGCTATATTTCTGGAAACAAAGGAATGGGGGGTCTAGGAGCTATATCTCTAGCTTGAATAAGACAGTTTTCAGCATTAATAGCAATATTATAAGCATTAGGAAGCGTTAAACCACCCATAGACTGAGTCATGACAGCGATCTTGCTATTCAAAGCTTTTAAATAAAATGGGAATGCATGTGCTGGTAAGGGCTTTACCGTTGCTGGGATTCTGTCCCAAGTCCTCTGAAATCTATAGTTGAAATCCGCCAAATGTTCGTGCGACACCCTTTGAATAGTACTCAACTGCTCTAACAAAGATAAATTGTCAGATTTATCTGCAAAGTGCTGGTATAGGCCATTACCTAGAGCGTCCCATGTTGCGATTGAGTTTGCAGAGAGACCTCTGAACCACTGCAGCGCTTTTCCCTTGAGTGACGCAGCTAGCAGCCTTAGAGCAACGTTCTCTTGAGTAATATTATGCACTGAGCATAACGTGGCTACGTCACGGATGTGTTCAACTGGTGTGGTGTAATCCTCTCTGATGAAATAGGGTAATCCTCGAAGGGCTGCAACTAGAATCTCATCATGTTGGGTAATATCTAATGGACTGCCTCCATTAAAGGGTGTGAATGGATGTTGCCTCGGTGGTGCTGCCATTGATGGTACTTATGAGATTGGTACTGGTACACCAAGTGACAGAACTAGAGCACCAAGAACAGGAGGTGTCGACTTTGATCTTGTAGGGGCTTCAAAAATCCTTCTTGTTGTCCTGCCTCTTCTTCGTGATGGGGACAGCTCCTGATACTTGAAAGGTTTTGAACTTGATCTTGTTTGAATATTTCTCATGCGCGGGCTGTACTAGCATGCAAAAAATAGAACCAAAGTCGCCAGGTATATTGATAGCCTCCAGAAGGCTGGGAAAAATCTGCTACATACACCAAACAGCAAATTGAAATATTAAAGATTTCTCTAAAAGTAGCTTTCAAAGTCCCACCGGGCGTGCCAAAAATTGTTATCAATACTTTTGCACCTTGTTGAATGCAGTATTCAGCAAACTACTGAAACATGGAAACCTCTTTCAGATGTGGGTGATCTGCATGAAAGAGGAATCTCCAGAGCAAGATGGTTCTCCGAATGATGAATTCTATTCTAAGTGTCTTTTCAGGAAAAGGGATAGAAGGATAAACTGGATTTAAAATCTAAAACTGAAAGTCTATCATCCTAAAAAATTGATCAACTGTAAGAAGACCCTGAAAATAACTCACTCCCACCAACTCTTTAAAATAAAAATCTCACAATCTCACAGCACATGTATTCAACCAATGATTTATGCAAAGGTTAAATTAACACAAGGCATAACCTGAACTAGCATGTAACTCCTACAAATCACTTGACAATCGTAAGAAAAGAAAAGGATCAAACAGATTTGAATCACAAATCAAATCAAATTACTATTCCAAGTCATGAGAAGGAAATGAGAAAGGAAAAATCTGCTATTTTATTGAATGATGGAGTGGAATTTCTCAAAATTTGAGCACACATAAGTTTACAAGCTCCCCAAAATGTGTAAGGGCAAGAAACTCTAATCTGAACTGTTGACAATGGAGAGCTGAAAAGACTAAGTCTTTGAAAAGAAATCTCTAGAAAACCCTAATCCGAGCTCAAAAAAAAGCTCAAGAAAAAAGGCTTCAAACAACTTCAAAAACTGCTTTAAAAGCAAAAAAAAGCACAATGCTTTCATGATGAACCTGTCAAGCCTCTAAAAATAGGTTAAATCTGCTTTAAAAGCTCAAAAACACCTTATCTCTCCAAGACAAGTCTCAAATCTGACCAAGAGGAAAAGTCAGTCAAAGATCTGCTAAAAATAGCAAGAAAACATAAAGCAATTTATAGAATATCGCTTTTATGATTCTGCTTTACAAGATGCAGATTTTTACAATTTGTCTATTTTTGCGATTTAAAGATTGAAAATCTTTTGCAAAAAGAAAATCTCCTTATTTCTCCATTACAATATTCTGATTTTATCACAAAAATCATAAAAACACTTTTACATAATCATCCTTCATTAAAACTCCAATTTATTTCTCTAAAATCAATTAAAAAATAAAACCCTAAAAAAGATAATTTGATCAAAACATTATAAATCATCAACTATTCATCATTCCACCCTTATGTTCTCTCACAAGACAATAAAATAATGTAACCAAACTCCATGCTTCACTAATGCATAATATAAGTCTCAAAGACTTAACATGTCGACCACCCTAGGCATTTGAATTTTGGCCTCCATAAGTATTAAGCTCAGACTTTAACAAAGTCATAAGGCATAGGTTATAATTTTGACCTCCATAAGATATTCTCCACATGCCTTGAATGAACATTCTAGATGATGATGTTCGAATTCGGGTTCGGTCAAAACAGAATCAAACCCTAATTATCACTCATTTCCACACTCTCCACTTGCAAGAAAGAGCTCTATCGTCGCCATGACTCTGTCAAGTTCGAGCTCAAAAATGCATAAGGAACTATTTTCTACCTTCTGACAGTCGAAATTACAATGGGTAAACCTCATTTTACTTTGTAGAGAAGTCTTTACTTCATTTTTTGTGAAAGAATACTGACCACTAAGGCCACGAACTGTCATGAGCTTATGAGTTTATTCGGATTTTTCCTTGCACTCCTTATGACCTTTGTTTGCTTGGCTGACCTGTGAGCTCATGTTCATTTCGAAGCTCTAAAAGGAAGCTCGCCTTATGGATTTTGTTCTTCTCTTCCAAGCACGAGGGTAAGCCATTTGCACATAGCTTCGTAGCTTTTAATGGCATCATATTTTATTCTTTTGACCCTAAGGCCGCGACTACACACGGTCTAATGTCATCACTTCATTGTTCTTTTGTGCTCTTATCTATCATTGTAGCTCTCTATTCTACTGTGAGAGCTCGGCCATCACTTGAGAACTTGAACCCCTGCATTTGGAAGCTATCTGCAACTTTGGCCGTGGCTAGAGAGCTCCATCAGAAATATGAACTGGTAACTTCCTTTGCTAACATTGATCTTCAGAAACTTAGAGAACTTCCTTCTCTGCTCATAAATTTTGGCCATGTTCAGGCCGAACCAAAAGTGCATTGTAGAAAGCAATCTTTTGAATTTTGGGCTCGACCCAGAACAAAAATTTTCCATGATGTCAATTTGATAATATTTCTGCATATGGGTATCAAAGAAATTTCAATAAATCTGCATTTTCCTTCCTCTGTTTTTCGACCCAATTCTGAGAGCTTGCATTAGTTTTATATTCTTGGTATTTTACTCCAAATTTCACATGGGTTATCTTTGTAATTGAGTTTTTTGAATTTTGAAGCTAACCCTAAAAATGGGTCTTTCGGATTATTAAAGAAAATTGCATTTGTTTTCCCTCCTGAAGCTTGACTTAGCACAAATCTGCATATTTTATAGTTATATTGTTGCTTAATATGCGAAACCCATATGGGTATCATAGATTATCATATCTCCTACATTTTGAACACAAACCCACATGTGGGTATTTGAGATTTCTAAAGAGAACTGAATTTTCTATATTTTGAAAGCAATTGAGAATATGGGGTAACTGCGGTTCATTCTCTCCATATGGCTCGAGCTAAAATAAACAGTGGCCTATGGTTTGTATTTTCATTTCATCTCCTTGTTATTCTATTTTTTTATGAAAAGAATATATCCTCATTGAAGTGGCTTGAACTATCACATAGCCAACACAATTCAGAATTTGAGCAAAACCGACCAAATACCCAGTTGAAACTCATCACAAGAATAATACAACCTGTATGTTGCCCCATAGCTAACTCATTGATTCATATTACTTGGTATTCCATTTTGACCTTTCTGTAGCTCTCTTTGATAGTTATAACACCTGAGCTCGATTCACAGAACTGTCATTGACATGGAGCTATAGACTATCCTTAAAAAGAACATCCAATACACATTCTGAGAATACTCTCCAGGTACTTAGAATCTTATCAGAAGAAGTGTTCATTTGTTATTTCTATTGAAATTCAGTATGACTCTTCGTGATGTCCACAAGATTCTAAAAAAAAAACTATCTTGAATTTAAAAACTCATATGTGTATTAAGCTCGAAATCGAACATTCCATTATGGTCTCCAACTGTATTCTGTATTCGCATCTTGTAGATATGACAGAACCTTTACCTTACTGTTCTAACAAGACTTTGACTGAGTAATCTAAAAATGATCAAAATCCTGCATATTTGTTGTATTTAACTCATGGCTTGACCCATCATTCATTACATGTAGTCTTGCATTTCAGCACAAACCCACATGTGGGTATTCCATATTCCAAAGAACAATGTATGCACTTTCTACTGGGGTTTTTTTTACAATATATGCATTTATTTTTTCAGGAAAGACACTTACACAGATAGCTGTAACAGAAAACCAATATTGGCATTTGGTGTTTGCTTTTAGATCTTCCTTCAAAAATGTACCCTCAAGGTTTAAATCAAAATCTATGTTAATCTATATTCAGTTATGAGCTCCTTTAAGCATTCAGACTCCTTTAATCCGCATTCTGCATTATTTGGACATTGAACTCATGCCACCTCCACTGAGACAGAACCTAGTCTTATGTTCTTGGGTATAACTGACACCTCAAAACCTCCTTCTGGAAACAAACTGTTTGCTCCTTTAATATTCTGAAAAGATCACTAGATTAATACTTATAACTCCCCATGCATATTGTCTGTATAAACAACAGTGTCCCTTTTAACCTCCCTCAACTCTAACACAGCAGTTTTCACTTTCTACATTTGAATTTTGTAGAGTTTTTTCCTTTTTGCTTTTGAATTGAAATATTGCATCAGTACGAACCTCCTCTACTCACCGGTTCATATGTATAACTGGTAACTCAGAATCATTCTGGAAAGAAAAAATTTACTCCTCCATTATTATTCTGGAATGATCTCCTTGTTATTACTTATTCATGATGCAGTATTTACTTAATCAGTCAACTGGAACCAGAAATTCATTCAATACTCAAATGCACTATTTGTGTTTGTATTCTTGAGCAACATGGTACTCTTCATGCATTTTTATATTTCACCATACAAAATGCTCTTAAGATCTGTCCTCTTTGATGATGAAAATTAAAACAAAACATTAAGGCATAATGTATGCCTATTCACTATCTGAGAGAATTGATGGAATTGAAACTTACATGACATTTGATTATAATCAGCACAAGAAATGAAGTTATTCAGCAATTTCTGATGTAAATGTTCTCAGTTATCTTCCTTAAGTGAACTTAAACTTACTATTCACCTGTAGCCTTTAGAAAGCAATCCTGATAGTTATGAATGCACAGTTGGTTTCGTTACTTAATGGATTCTCTATTTTATTCTTTCAGTTGTATTCATTTCATTCGATGTGTATGATGAAGTATCTTTTAAAATCAGCCCATTTAATAAATAGGGCAGCATGCCGAGCTCTACCCTTGTGGGAGCCCGTTTTACTCCACATGCTTGGTCTTTGAATAATGTTCAGCTTCATGACTTTACCTATACCTGCACAAGGAAACAAACAGTGTTAGCATAAAAAATGGAACACGATGATTATGATGTTGCTATTTCTCCTTCAGCTCACTTCCTTCATACTGCACTTGATTGATTGTTTCAATGCATTGCTAATAGTATGTTGTACTATTGTGGGTGTTCCATATAAGTTACATCATAATCGGAGCCACTGACACCCCTCTCTTCCTCTTACAGGTCGACGGAGCTCAAGAAGGCAAGGTGCACCATTCGGCATCGAACGTCGATAATCAAGCAATGATGATTATCTGTCACTTATATGTTTTCTTTTCTGCACCTCTAGTAGCGCAATGTGCTGTTAGAAACGTATTGTAGCAGTCACAGTTATATCCACGACTTGTGTGGATTTTTTATTTCAATTTTGCTTTTCAATTGAAAAGAAAATGCATTTCCATGCAATGTTGTAATATCATTCTGATTGTGAAATCAAATGAAGCCTTGTAAAAATATGAGTTCTTTATGAAATGAATGAAAGCATCTAAAATGCTATTTTGCTCATGTACTCAATTCTATATTTCTTTTAAATCTGCAACATCTGAATGGCACTCTACAACTCTATTACTTCACTAAAATGCATAACTATTATTTGATGCATAAAGATAATGCAAAACAGTATTTAGAATTCAAACTGCAATTCCACTTAATGTTGAAAAACAGTCGGCCAGCTCCTCTATTTGAGCTGAGGCGAAAAATATGTAACAACATCATCATCGAATATCTGCACAAGGAGTTTCATCAAATTCCAATTGAATGTTTAATCATCGGCTATCAATTATATTGTATATTCATCAATTGTCAAGCAAAATGCATCATAATCAAATTCCTAGCAGCAGCATACCATCGAAATATATACATATGTAATTCGGACGTCCAACACAAACAGATTCATCAAATCAAATGATAAACACAATACTAGTTTATAAAATTGTAATCGATGAATAATCGAATTATATCCTAATGTTTAATCAATGATTTCTAAATTAGTTGTAAAACCATCTATTATGTAGATATGAAAGCTAAACCAAAAATATACCCATTGAAGTAAAAATACAAATCAAAGGGTGAAACTGCCATATACAACATGAAATAAATTTAAACAGAGACATAACCCAAACTTTATCTAATTAAAAATGAAGTACCAAGTATTAAGGCAAAACGCAAGAAGGAAAATGCATTATACAGCGCAATACTTGATACAAAATGTGAAAATGATAAACAAGATAAAGCAAACAAAGTAAATTCGAAGTATTCAGCAATTAACAATATGAAGCATATTGAATATCAAATGCCCAAGCAAATAAAGAGCCATCAAATAAAATTACAGACTAAAGAGATGAAATCAAAACATGTTGAAACATAGACCTACAATATATTCAACGACTTCCATACCAAAGAATTCCAAGCACGAAACATGACTATCGATTACAGAGCACACTAACCGTACTCCAACTCAAGGTAAACTCATCAGTTACTAAATATAACGTTTTAAACAGTGAATGCCAAACATAATGCAATCTCATCGAATCATAGGAAATCAAATATTAAGTAAAACGCAGATTAATGAACCATGATAAATATATATAAAATTGAACTATTGGAACTCGGATGCAGACACACCAAGAAGGGCGACGCAATAACACCATCGATTGCCATGCATAAAATATGTATTCAAGCAATACAGCAGTGAACAACAAACATAGTTTTTATCTCCATCGAATATCAATGATAATGCGTATTAATCAAATCTATAAGACATATAACTCGAACTTCTTAGCATCCTGCGCATTCATTCAAGCATACCGGGAATGGATTCTTACAGGGTGAAGAAATTGCAATAACCCCGATAAGAGTTCACACGGTGCAGAATTGAGAGTTGCAAGACAGGTTGATGATTGATACAATGGGAAGTATCGCCTTTTTCTTCTACAATTTGTCCCTTAGCTGAGGTCGAACTCATGCGGCTGGGGCAGAAAACAACATTGCTTTCCAATACGTAGTAGGGAACCAAACCTGAATAGCTAGATACCTCTTTTAATTTGCTATAGCACAAATCCAAATCAAGGGCTCGATACAAGAAATTAGGCAATCTTAAGTAATGGAAAGAATCAGAGTGGTAAGCAATATGATCTAGGTGGTCTCAACTGGTTACCCAATGTCCGAATAGAAGAGAAAAAAGGATTGGATGTATAAAATGAAAAGGCTTATTTACGCATGTATTATTCTTGAAGGAGACTTGGTCAATAAGATGTAGGTATTACCACGTACTCGAATATTGAGCAAACTAGTAAGCAGGAACATAGTGGACGCTGGTATAGGGGGCCTGAGCAATACGTGAGAAATCAGTCTCATCGGTTTCTTGAGACACGTTTCTCCTTCCATACAAACAAGAATTAATTTCAACACCAACTATAATGATGGAAAAATCCCTAGAAGATTCGATTTCCCTAAATTTGTAAAACCAAACACATGTTGGGTTAAACTAGCTCTTGGGTTAGAGTTAGTGGATTAACCATAAGTGGTTTTGAGCCCATGGTTTTGCATGTATGGAAGTCTATATAATGGCTTGGTGACTCAATTGTATGTGTGGCTGGTTGAAGCCTCCAGACTTAGCCCAGTTGGGGCTGAGGGTTATTATGAAGATCTTCATTGCTGGTTTTTCCCCGGTTTGGGGTTTTCCAGGGTAAATCACTGTGTTGTGATTGTGTTCTTGTTCCATGCTTGATTTATGTTTTTGTTTTTATTCTTCATCTGGTTCCTAACAAGTGGTATCAGAGCAAGGTTTGGGATTTGTTTTTTGCTTGCATGTGTGTTGCATGTACTTGCATGGACTCGCATGTGGCTTGTATGTGCTTGCATGTTGATGCATGTAAGATTTCCTGGTGTTTAAGGTTCTGGATATTTCTTCTATGAAGATTTCTTAGCCTGACAAGCTTGAAGAAGTCTGAAGGAATCAGCTGAAGATTGGGCCTTGGAGAATGGGAGAAGTTCGAGCATGTGTGCAACTGGAATGTTAACGAAGTGACACAGTGAATGCGCTCATTGTAGTTGGGATGGAGGTCTTGTTTGGCTTTCAAGATGAATTTGGATTTCTCTTGATTGTGCACAATTGGTTGTGGTTGCTGCTCTAGGCATGTTGCTTGGTTAAAGTCATTGTATGTAGGTGCCCGTAGCCAAGGCTGGCTGTAGCAAGAACAAAATTGTAATGGAGTTGAATGTAAAACTTAATACATGTATTTGGGCTGATGGCTGTAAGACCTTGTATGGCTTGCTTGATCCCTGAAAGGAAAGGTCTGGTATGTGCTTGTGGAAGGGGGGTTTGGTTTTAACCCCAAGACCAAGTTTAAGGGGGGGATTATTGGGTTAAACTAGCTCTTGGGTTAGAGTTAGTGGATTAACCATAAGTGGTTTTGAGCCCATGGTTTTGCATGTATGGAAGTCTATATAATGGCTTGGTGACTCCATTGTATGTGTGGCTAGTTGAAGCCTCCAGGCTTAGCCCAGTTGGGGCTGAGGGTTATTATGAAGATCTTCATTGCTGGTTTTTCCCCGGTTTGGGGTTTTTCAGGGTAAATCACTGTGTTGTGATTGTGTTCTTGTTCCATGCTTGATTTATGTTTTTGTTTTTATTCTTCATCTAGTTCCTAACAACACAACCATAGCTATCGCACTGAGGGCTTTAGATTGCAGTAGATACATTTAAACTAAAAAGGAAAGATCTCAACACAAATACATGGAAAGCGATGATTGCAAAACATGCACAACAAATTTCACAAAGAAGCTCTCTAAATCTTAGAATTAATGGCATGCTCTAGAGTACATCCTAACATTGCAAGCTTGTTTCAAGGCGCATGTAGTCACACAAGTTTAGTGAGAGAGGACGGCGCAAACATCTCACAACAGTAACCCTTATTACATTACACATATTTAGTTGATCATAAGGTGCGCATGGTTGACATTCATGCCCATGCTGGCTATCTTGAAGACCCCCTAGACCTTACTACTAAGATGTTGATTGAATAAGGTCGTTGTACTTCTAGATCTCGACCTAGATCAAATACAGGGTTTCCTAATACATTTTTCAGCATCGATCTCGAAATATAGTTGTTTCCAAACTTGAAAATCATTCCTATAGAATGATGAATTTAATCAATCTAATTTGTCTACACTATCGATAGAATACATATGTAAAGTCAAAAGCATTGTATAACATTCCTATTAATCTGTTAGCATAACTAGGCAACATCCACACATCTACTATTGTCTTTGAACTTAAAGGATGGAATCGAATCTACTATATTGCTATTAATCTATCCCTACTGACAACAGTAAAATGCAAAGAGACAAATTGATATTACTCTTCATTCATATCTTAAGAAGGTAGTAGCGACTCACCTGTAAAAGTTCTCCTCCGTCTGGTGAAACCTTATTGCCCTTCCTCTTAATATCAGGATCCCCCTCTAGATAACGCTAAAAACTTCTTTAAAATGTATTGCTTCTCCTCTCCCAGAATCCACGATGAAATGAAATTCTTTTTGCAGACAAATTATATTTCTTCCCGGAAACAAAAAATCCAATAAAACCTCGAGACTGTCGTAAGCAGTCCTATTTTAGAAAAGTATATTCAATGCTTTCATAAGCCATCAATTATATTTATTTATCATATTATTATTTTTTACTAATTTATTAATTGCAACATTTCATTATAATATTTTATTTTATTTTAATATTTCATTACACATTTTATTTATTACAATTATGATTATTAATAAATATATTTATATTTTTTTGTCACAACACCTTTTTATTTAATAACTTATTCTAATGCATTAAATAACCTAAAACAACATTTATCAAACATCTGATAAACAACAATAAAGGTCATTTCTAAATAGCTAACATACTAAAGAAGTGTCATTATAAAATGTTCTAACCACAAGTAAAGAGTACCTGAGACATAAAATGAATCCACAAGCATTAGACATAAACATCATGAAAGGGTGAATCATGGAGGGGCACTACATGTTAGGACTGTTTTTTCTAATAGGTACTTTAGCAGGTCTACTTTTAAAATCAACTTTACCTTTCTGTTTAAGATGTAGTGCCTCAGATTTTGTGTCACAAATACGACTGAGTGGCATGCTCTTTCTATGGGCGAGTAGTTCAACTCATAGCCCACCAATTTTTAGATAATGTAGTAGACCGCTCTTTCTTTGTTGTTATCATCTAACTAGGCTAGGAGAGCTCTCAATGCTACTTGTGTGGTAGACACATAGAGCACCATTTCCTTGTATGGGATAGGCGGCATGAGTATAGGAGTAAGTAGGTACTCCTTGACTTGTTGGAACGCTTGGTCACATCTCCCATTCCACTTGAAGGTAATATCCTTGTGTAGAAGATGAGTGAAAGGGTGACATTTGTCTACCAATTTTGTGATAAATCGCTTAATGGATTGCAGCTTTCCCTGTAAACTCCTCAACTATTTTAGTGTTTTTGGTGGAGGCATCTCTAGTATAGCTTTTACTTTTGCAGGATCCACTTCAATCCCCCTTCTTGACACTATCTACCCTAATAGCTTTCTATATGTTACTCTGAACATGCACTTCTTAGGGTCGAGTCTCATATTATATTGTTCAAGCTTATCAAACACCCTTGCAAGATTTGACAAGTGATCTTCCCTTTTGACAAACTTTTCTATAATATCATCCACATAATTTTCCATGATGGTGTGTAGCATATCATGGGATATGGTTGTCATTGCTCTTTGATATGTTGCCCCTACATTCTTTAGGCCAAAGGGCATTACATTCCAGCAAAAGGTCCTCCAAGCACAAGTAAATGTTGTTTTATGTTGATCATCTAGAGATATTTTTATCTGGTTATATCAAGAGAAACCGTCCATTAAGGATAGCATCTCATACCCTACTATTAGATCCATAATCATTTTGATACTTGGAAATGGAAAGTTGTCCTTTGGACAAGCCTTGTTCAAATCTCTGAAATCTGTGCAAATCCTTATGCCCCTAGTAAGCTTTAAAACTGGTACTAGATTTGATATCCATTATGGATAATCGATGGGTCTAATAAAACCCACATCTAGTAGTTTCTTTAGCTCTAATTTTACCAGTAATGCTATCTGAGGATGCATTTTTCTGAGTTTTTGCTTGATAGGCTTTGCTCCAGGGACTATAGCTAAATGATATACCACTAATGTCAGATCTAGTTTAGGCATGTCAACATAGGTCCAGGCAAAATTTACCTTTCTTTCATTGATGAATGTTGTGAAATTTTCTTTCTCTTCAGGATCAAGTGATGCCGCATGGTATGTGATTTTTGAATTCTCTGTGGTGCCAACATTTATGGACTCTACTTCTTCTACTAGGAGCGTTGATCTTTCTTGGTACTCAAATATGGGGAGATTGAACCCTCCATCCTCAGGTGCCTCTAGGAGGAGGTTTTCACCTTTGGATGCATCCTTTATTTTCTTCTTTTCTGGATCCAATAGAGCCACACTATGGTTTTCTCTAGGGTACCTCACTTTGACCTTTATATTTTCCTTTTCATTTTTATGAATAGAAGGTTCAATCTCTCCACCAAAGTATGCATCTTGTTCAAGCTCCATGACGAACCTTTCTTTGTGATCTCCTATTGGTATGTCTATTCAAAGTCCCATGAACTTCGTGATTGCCTCATCATTCTGGAATTGATCCAGAATAGGTGTATGTTGTTGTTGGTCCCAATCTATTAGTTGTCGGTAGCAAAGTGGGAGGCTATCGTCATTGTCGCAAAGCTTATGGAGGTTGGTGAAATAATCAGTATGGCTCTAGTATCTTTTTCCCATTGGGTGTCTAGATTATCATTACTAGAAGTTTGGGAACCATATCCAGTGATAATGGAAGGAGAGTCCCATTCATATTTGTTAGAGTCCATTCTAGAATAATAATAGATATTAGGAATGGTTTTATAAATTAGAGAGGGAACCTATCAATGCTAAAGTTGTCGAATAAGTCTTCAATGGGTAAATCATTGTCCATGATATGGTAGATATCCAGTGCCTTAACGCTAGCAGAAGTTTCTTGTTTCTAAAAAGAGGTATGTTTAGTTTTTGGAGTAGCCACGTCTTTTGACTCATAACCTAGTCCTATATTTTTCTTTCTTTGTTCCACTATGATAGGCTCCCACCTACCTTGCTTGTGTAGCCTAAGGCCACCGGTTCCACTATATCCCATTTGTTTAACTAGCTAGTAGCCTTTACTGCTAGGGTCTATTAGAAGGGTTTGTAGTTGTTCTAGCTCTTTTTGGTCCTCTTTGTAAATCATGGATGAGAAGTCCTCTTTTAATATCTCTTTGTCTTTCATGTCTCCCCACTTGGTGAATATCGTGGGTTTGGCTATCATTTGCATTGTCTAAGTAAGCTTGATCTCTTTCAAACCTCCATAGATTTTAGGTGTTGGTGGGAGGATAGCAATACAAAATGCTTGGTTAAAGTGGTAATTCACATTACCCCTGTCAAGTACTTGAACCTTGGTTTCCATTGTTGGTTGCTCACTTGATATGATCTTGGTTTAAGTCAATGGTAGAGTGGAAGGGTCAACATATGAGAATAAATGGAAGGATATGTCATTTCTAGGTATGTGTTGGATCTTATTATACTTCTCTTCCAACTTCACACAAAAGCGAAGGGTTCAAGATCGGCATATAATGTCACTTCTTTTCCTTCATGAGGAAACTTTAGGCATTGGTGGAAGGTGGAAGGGACTACTTGTAATGTGTGAATCCAAGGGTGTCCCAAGAGTAGGTTATATGGAAATTCAAGGTCAAGTACTTGACATGTGGTTTCCATGGTGGCTGGTCCTATATGCACTTGTAGGCTGATTGTTCCTTCAGAATTCCTTTCAAGGTCATTATAGGCCCTTATAGTAATGCTCCTTCCTTTATCTGTCACATCGTCAGAATACCCCAACTATTTGATGAATTTCAAGGTATAGATGTTTAGACCTACACCATTATCTATCAACACTCTCTTTGCCATGTTCTTGTGGACACCAACCTCTATGTAGAGGGATTGGTTGTGAAATGAATTTAGTGGAAGGCCTTTCTCAGAAAATACTAAATGATTGTTGACCATTATTTTCAACCATGGCTTGGAACTGATTAGGATCGATGTCGTTAGGGACCGACACTTCCACTACTTTTTCCAATATCTCCCTATGTGTGGATGAAATTTTTAGCAACTCTAGGATTGAGATTAGGGCAAGAGTTTTATTCAGTTGTTCCATAATGTTGTATTCATTTATGACTTAGTTGTGGGTTTGGGTGGGGCTCCTTATATTGTAATTATCCCTTGATGGGTAGTTACATTGCAGTTGTTGTCTCCACCTCGTATAGTCACTACATTTCCCTATTGTCATCAGCTTGCAAGAGGTTCCTAGAACCGTGTCGCCATAGGTATAGTTAGCATTATGATAATCCCGGTCCTTTCCTTTGTCATTCCTTTTAGTGTGATTTGGGATTGGGTTTGTGTATATTTGAATGTCCTTGTTTCCAAGACAATGTTCAACATCCACTTCCCCTTTGTCTATCAAGTCTTGGATGAGGTGTTTGAGTCGCATGCAATTGTTTGTTGTATGTCCTTTTATTTTATGGAATTTGCACAAGTATTTCTCGTTATACCATGGTGTCTTGAAGCTAGGCTCCTCATAGTTCGAGCGATTGTTGACCTTGATGAGGTTTTGTTGTAATAGTTTATGCATGACTGTTTCAAATGACTCTCCTAGTACTGTGAACTGCCTCCTGAGTTGATCATATTGTCTTTGTTGCCCTCCTTGATTTGTTTGTTGGTTAACTACTTGATTGTTCTTGGGATATGAAAGTTGGTTTTTTTGCGTACCATTTGGAACATAGGTCATTTGTGCCACTTGTAGTTTATTTTGAGGTACGTTTTGTGCATGCCATAGTGCTCTGACATCAACCACTCCATCATTTGTAATGTTCTTGTTCTTTGCCTAGATCTTAGGTTTATCATTTGAACTAGAGGGACTGTATTTTGGGCTGTTCAATTTAAGGACTCCCCTTGCAATGAGGGCTCTCCTAATATGTAATCCCTAAACTCGATTGTTTCTTCAAATTCTGCCGGACATAACATAGTGATTTGGTAGTTAATCTTGGGTAGGATATTTGAGATGAAGGTATCTACCAATTTCTTGTCTGGAATGGGCCATTTGCATCGACTAGTTTTGTGTCTCCATCTCTATGTTACTCCCCAAATTTGAACATTGAAAATTTTCAAATTTTAGTGCATCTCCTTTACACACCTTTCAACCTGTCAAATCCCGAACTTTCATTACTTTTGAAAATCCATTAAAGTTGGTATAAATTCCTCTTATGGGCATAATCCTAACCTTATTCCACCCAAACTACCTTGTTTTTGAGCCAATATGCCTTACCATTTGCAAGATTTATAATTTCACATTTTTTGGTCTGTGGTTCACGAACTGAGTTTAAATTTGGCATTCATGTTGCTGGGGGTTAAAACAATTCTGGGCTTTTCTCAGGATGGTCCATTCACCTTGCTATCCAAATTTCACACAAAATGGAGCTTTTATGAATAAGGTATCAATTTCCCGTCTTAAGGTCCTAAGTTTGTTCATGAGTTAAATTAAACTTTCATGATTTTCAAAGTCGGGAAAGTTATTTATTTCGTGGAAAGCTATATTCGGGAAGACAACTTTATGAAGTCCGTTTAATTAAAGTTTAATATTCATATGTGGCTGGAAGACTTTGTAAAAATCATAAAATGTCATCCTTTGTTGTCGGCCATTCACAAGGTTCCTGAACTTTATAAAGGCCCGACTATTCTTTATTTGCTAGTTCAAAAGTTCCAACATTATTCGACTCCCCAATTCTTTGTTATCGTGCCTTTTACAAGTTCTGGAACTCCTTATATCCACGCCAAATTGGATATACATCGAAACACAATGGTGAATGGAATGATTCGTTGTAGCCCGGTACTCCACTCACTTGCATAGAAAGACCATCCAGTTTATCAAAATGAAGCTTGGTGAGGACGACCAGAAGGATGCCTTTTCTATCCACCTTCATGTTCTTTTTATACCACAAGGACAACATTTATAAAAGCTCATTTATATCTAAATTGGAAGATTTAGATAAAATCAAAACTTGCAGATAAAAGCAATCGCTGATGATTAATATTAACACTAAAAAGGCACGAACATTGTGTCAAATATTCAGCAATAAGGGAAAATGAGATGGAACAAATCAAGAATTGGAAAACTCGTCCAAGAACGGCTCAACAATTTTTGCAGTGGAGATATGGGGGGTGTCGTTTGCTTTAACATCTTTGGAGTTTTTCCAATCGAAAGATTAATATTGGAGATAAATTGATTCGTCATTTGAAAAGGCCTAACACTCCATATAGACCCAAGGATGCTTCTCTATTCAAGGTGGCAGTTTCATCAAATTTTAAATGTTTATGCTTTTCTTTAGTAAAGTGCAATTTTATGATTTAAAAAGCAATATCAAGCAGATGCTGAAGAGTCCCTACCAAGTAGTGAACCCGCAATAATATCAGTTGAAGGCAAGACATATGGTGTACAAGTTCACTATTTTAAGGAAATAACTTCAAGTTACTTGCAATCTTCAGTTTCAACTGTTTTATCAATCCATAACCAGGAACCCCCTGAGATATTTTGGTGTTCTTGACGGGCCAAGACAATGTTGATGCAGTTGTTCAGCTGATAACTAAAGAAGCTCAAAAAGAATATAGTTCATCAGGATTGCTCGTCTTACCTCTATATGCTAGGCTTCCATGTTTAAAACAGGAGCTTATTTTTGGGCCTGCGCCCGGAGGAAAGAGGAAAGTGATTGTAGCTACAAATATTGCAGAGACAATGATAACTCTTGAGGGCATTGTTTATGTTGTTGATTGTGGCTTCCCAAAGCAATGATTTTATGATCCAATAACTGATATTGAAAGTTTATTCGTGGTACTAATATCTAAGGCCTCTGCGTAGCAAATAGCTGGGAGAGTTCAATTTGGAAAATGTTACAGGTTATACACAGAAGAATTTTTCCACAGATGGCATTCCAGAAATGTGAAGATCAAATCTTGTCAGCTGTGTAATTCAGTTAAAGGCATTAAGCGTAGACAATATCATGGGTCTAGTAATGAATTGTGCTCTATAGAGGAACTCAAGTATGGTCACTTTGAATATGTTCGGTAATATGCATTACCAGCTTCATACGAGGCGGTCATTGAACAAGTTCGGGTAATCTATCTGTTATGACACATATAGCACGATAACGGGTATAAGCATTCCTTGGAGCACAATGGTTCGACAGTAAGATGCAAAGAATGCGCCTACCGCGAGCCCATCCACTGAATCTTGACTTGTTCCTCCCAAAGGCCTGCGAATAAATGAAGGCACAAATGGATTTGTTGTAAATGCTTTGGAAACTTTTTAACATCTTCCCCGTGCAAGATATGCAAACATCAAATCAATCAAAGGGAGACTGAGTGGTATGCTTCAGGGATCTTATCACAAAATTGTTTCTTGAAATTGGAATGATGAGAAAACTTCTTGTTATTCAGAAGATGGACTTTATTACAGTGAAATTATAATCCATGTGAGATATGCACTCTTCAGACAAAAGGGAACTCAATTATATTAATTGAAATAACCTCGAGTCCATGGAAATTCATGTCTCTGGATATTCTTATGTCAGATCTCTTTCTGGAAGCCCTTTGTGGTTTGGGAGCAGGCAACTTTGGCCTAAACAGGGTTGGCAGCAGATATTGTCTATGAGTTCACTTCTCAAGAAGGATCCAGATGATGGATTATATGTCTTCTGTGTAGCAGCTATTTTTGTCTCGAATCATTCAAAGTTCATTAAAGAGATCAATTCAATGGATGATGCAATTAAAATGTTCAATGGCATGCAATTTGAAATTAAGGTGAAAAGTTGCATACATATGGTCATTAAAATGCAAAAGAAATATGTTCGCAAGGTGATAAAAATGTTCTACTTAATCAGTGGCTAGAGCATTGAGGCCTGAGGATGTGGTAATCACCCAAGCGGAAAGTTTGTGGTTGCATATACATTTCATACAAGATATTATCTCAGCATGTAGGTTATTTTTCAAGGGCTCTGTCAGTTATGCTTGGACCTCTGTCTCAACACATTCAAGTGAAACTATTGGAAAGACATGTAAAAATGGGAGCTACATTATTAACGAAAACCAAGTGATAAAAGAGTCTAAGTGAGAAATAAAAGTCACTATAAAGAAGCCGAAAGGTTTTCAAAAGGATGTTACAAAAGGTGACCGAGTGGAAAATCAGAAGTCATATTTTATGAGAAAACGAGGAGTTTTTTTTCACCATAATGTATTTTCAAGAAACAGTTACAAAAACTGAAAAGTCTCATCGGGAGGAACCTTTAAAAACTCATCGAAGGCTTTCATTGAAGGGGATTTTTTTTTTTCTTTGATCTTTTCCTACTATTCGAGGGAAGTAGGAGCAGCAAAGTTTTTCTTTTATGCAGTTTTATTGTACAGGAAGGTGTAGGCTTTGAACTCACTTTTTGTGTTGGAGAAATAAGGAATGTATTTATGAATCTGTGAATTTATGAAAGTTTCCTTTGATTATATATGTCCTTTGTGTCTACGTAATCTTTTCCAATGCATTCTCTATTATATTAAATTGTGGGTGTTTGTTTCTGAATCTTTGAATTCAATTCAATTCATCTATTGAAAGGGAATTTGTTGTTCATTGCTCTTCCTGGGTATTATTTGTGGATATAGAATAGGTGGGTTGTGTATCATCTATTTGCATTCACTTCACTCTAAGTTTAATCCACTGCATCTACTTTCTTAGCTGTAAATAGGTGTTAGTTTCCTCCTTTATTGCTTTCCGGTTAAAAGCATATATGAGTCCTCATTCATTGCAAACCATTCAAAGGTATCTGCACCTTGTAAAATAAGTAGAGAGTACTTGCAAATACCATTACAAGTAACTCAATTGTTAGTACTAGGTAAGTGCACCAAGATGGTTCCCAAAAAGGGGGCTTAAGTGGCCACTTTTTTTCTGAAATCAGGAAATACTGACCTTGGACATGAAATTGAGGATAGTCACACTCAAAATTTTGAGATGGAACAAAAACAAGGATCGAAGTGCTCCGAGTCTACTTTCTAAACTACTAATTTATTTTGAAAATGGTTGAGATTAAGGGGTTCAAAAGAGGGATGTACACAAATTGGTGCTATTTTTGTCAGAAAACATAACATAGCAACTCTTATACGACCTGAGCACGGTGAATTTTTTTGTAGTATTTTTAAAATCGCTACACTCAAAAGTTAGCTAATAGTATCTAGTTGATGCACGATTTTTCTAATAATTTTTTAATGAATATTTGATTTTTTACTAATTTTCTAAGTGGGCACTTCCTGAAAAGCAGAATTTTGGCTGTGCTCCCACTAAAATTTTTTGAAGGTAATTGATTTTTTTTTAATTTTTTTTTTTAAATTGTAGAATAGAGTCTAGTTTCTAAAAATGTAATTTATTTGAAATTTTGATGAACAGTTAATTTATAACGGAAAAAAAACCAAACACTACTTTTTGGTGAAAAAGAGACATACAAACAAAAGAAATTATAGATGAAAAGCTTAACATTGTTAAAAAGTGAAAAAAATTACATCGTTGGATAGCTAAAAGAGAAACTAACATTACCCATGTGTTTGCTTTTGTTGATATTGAACCAAATACAAATTGAACCAGATGCAATCCTGATGGTGAGCACGAACTCAATTATGTGAAAAAATTGTAGAATTTGCAAAAACACATCTCTAGTCATTGGGAATGCCCTCCAAGCCTTTGGGTTGGTATTCCAAGGCAACTACCAATGCTAAGGCTCGGGGATTCCCAAAGCAAAATATAACGCGCTCGCGTTATTTCCTAGTTTTGACATTT
>VDFB02333191.1:0-12575 GCA_007258455.2 Sequoia sempervirens | reverse complement strand
TGCGCGGTAAAATGAGTGAACAGAATGGGATACCCACAAAAAAAAAATAGTCATATGCATCAATCGGACCCCAAATGAAGATTAATTGGGGTGTAATGTGTTTGGTGTCTGGTGCTTTAGTAAGGAGATTAATATGTAGGAGTGATTTTTAATGGGCGCCAAAATGATTCTATAAGGTGCTAACGTGAATTAGACCCATTGACTTTTGAGCGGATTTGAATGATAAAAGAGTTTTAATTAGATGTTAAAAGTGACACATTTAGGTGTTTTTTCTGCTTTCTAATGTATATTATTGATTTTCTGCAATTTATATGTATGTAAATGTTTATATGAATACATGCATATATGCTTATGTTTCTATGAATGTTTGCATGTATGCTTATGTTTGTATGACTCTATGCATGCATGCAAACCTGCAAAAAATCACAGATATATAAGGCTTCCCAAATGAACATCGAATCCAAATATAGTGCAGAATTCAGTCATATCATCTCTAAAAACCTACGTAACAGGCAGCTACAAATTCAAATGCTATAACAAATTCATATTTGAAACACAACAATCAAATTGAATGCATTCAATTGTCAGATTCAAATTTCTAAATAAGAGGGATAGCAGCCAGTGGCATTCACAATTTTTCTCCTCTACTACTATATTCACAATTGAACTTGATTAATTATGTGTTGTTGTACATGCATTATTTCAAAGGTCATATGATGTTTGTATGTTACTAGCCTCGGTTGTGACTACCCGTGGTTGTAAATCTTTTCTTGCAGGCATGGGAGAACAAGGAGAGGTGGTGCAACAATGTTCATGGTGGGAAGTTTGGTAATTGTGTTTATCAACACACCAAATAATTAAGGATTTTTTGTTCAAATTGTTCTAAGTTTCAATTATTGTTCTATATTTTTTACTAACTAGTATATCTTTTTATTTATTTCAATAACTATTGTCCATGTTT
Source organism: Sequoia sempervirens (assembly GCA_007258455.2). Lineage (NCBI taxonomy): Eukaryota > Viridiplantae > Streptophyta > Pinopsida > Cupressales > Cupressaceae > Sequoia > Sequoia sempervirens. Next base: position 11,614 of record VDFB02333191.1, on the reverse strand, counting down.
GTTTGTTGTATTATATTTGTTTATTGTGGCAGGCATGTCAAATGGCTAGGAGGTTGTGAAGAGCATGTCAAATTGTAAGATTACATTTCAGGTAAAGTCTTTCAAGACTTTACTTTGGCTATGACCCGATAGACATTGTGTTCATTTATAATGTTCATTTTTATTATTCATTGTAAACTTACATTTACAATTTACAATTAGATTAATTTCCAAGTGTATGTGTTCAAAAATTTATAATTTCAAATAGATTAATTTATGGATATGTTGCATATAGATGTATAGTTATATGTATGCATATACTTAGTTGTGTATACATATATATGTATGTATGTATGTATGTATGTATGTATGTATGTATGTATGTATATACGTACATACATATATATACATATAGATGTATAGTTATATACGTACATACATATATATATTTATATATATGTATGCATGTATACACAACTAGGGAGGTTGTAAAGAGCAAGTCAATTTGCATGATGACATTTCAGGTCAAGTCTTTCAAGAGTTTACTTTGGCTGTGACCTGGTAGACATTGTGTTCATTTATGATGTTCTTTTTTCTTATGATGTTCATTCATGAACTTGAACAATGGGATTTGATTTATGATGGGATTTACTTATTCATTGTAAACTTACAATTTAGAATTAGATTGATTTCCACTTACACTTACAGTTACAATTTATGGATATGCTACATATAGATGTATAGTTATATATATATATATATATATATATATATATATATATATATATATATATATATATATATCTATGCAACAAACAAACACATATGTGAAGTTAGAATTTTCAAAATAAATTGATGTGAGAAAATACATAGAAACTTATTGAATTATTAAGTTAGAATTTTAAAAAAGTGTGATGTAAGGAAAAATACAAAATTTGAATTATAATTTTTTCAACTTTTACCAAATGCATTATTTAGAAAACATAGAACTTGAATAGACTAGTGAGTCATATTTTTAAATCACATCAATGATAGATGAATACAACAAACACAAAATTGATTTCGAATCACAAAAGCATAGATCATTAACTTGGAAAGAAGACAAGGAGTCTTCATATATACAAAAAACACATCGGAACACATCGAATTAGATAAGTTGAGAACAAACTACCATTTAGTTCTACAAAATTAGACACTAGTATCCTTTGGCTATCCAATACAACAAACTAGTATCCTTTGGTTGTCCAATACAATAGACTAGCATTCAGTTTTACAAAAAACACTCTAGCACACTTCGAGGTCAAAAAATTGACAACAAAAAATCGTAATCAGACATCCACAGATCTGATTATGAAGTGGTGTGTCCTTGGGGGTCAACTGACTCTGCGTTAACTGGAGAAGATGTTGAGGATTGCGGATTGTTCTGTATGGCACTTGCTATACAAGCAAGCAATGCATGATTTGCCTCTGGAGTTAGCTGTAACTGTGGAGAGCAGCCTTCAGAAGACCCATTTTGTAGGCTACTAAGAGCTGCAAAGGCTGGAGACAAAATGTTAATCATGTCCCTTAAAATTGGATGTTGACTTGGAAGAGGAGTTGTAGGAGTACTCTTACTTCTGTTTCTTTCTGCTCTTTCTTCCTGCTTTTGGTTTTCCTTCAACTGTCTAGCAATTTTTGCTTGCTCCCTTTGAAGCTCCTTTTCATGTCGCTGCCTCAGTTTCTCCTCTACAATTTTTTGTTTTTTTGCAGCACGCTCCAATCTATTTGCCTCCCTCTGTGCGAGGATTGCTTCTCTTTCTGCCTTCCTTTCAGCCATTTGCTCCTTTTTCCTTTGCTGCAATTCTTGGTTTCTTTGCTTCTGTGCCTCTTGTTCATTCAGCAAATTGAAGAAATCATCCGATGTCAAAATTTGAGACTGCCTACTAAGGCGTAGGACCCCATTGCGACCTCTGTTAGATGATTGGCGCACTCGTTGCATTGGGAGTAGCAAAAAAGTGCTTCTGCTGCCTGCTAGTTGCTGATCATTGACTTGTGTGCATGGCACATAGTCAGCCTCTTCATCACTTGAGTCATTACCATTGAGTCCATCCTCTTCATCATTTTTAGCCTCCCAATTTCTCCCAGTTGTGAAGTAATGGATGACATCTTCAGGATCAACATTCGGTGGTGATGGCATGGACAACCCTTCATCCACTTGAGTGAAATTGAGATGCACCCCTAGGTTCAAAGCTGCATCTTGAAATTCAGATGGCAGATTCAGACTCTCTTCATTTTCAGCTGCCTGATTAGATGATCGAACTGCTGGTTCTTGTTGAATTTCTGTTGCCTCAATGTTTTCTAGATTTGGGGGAATGTTTGCAGAAAAGGTATCCACAAACTGTCCAATCTGTTCCTCATTCCAACCTGCTATCCTCAAACAAGTCTCAGCTGCCATGAACTGTGCCTCTTCATCAGCTGTATCACCCTCAGTTTCTGCTCCCAATGTCGTTCCTTCCTCTTCAACCACAAAAGCTTGGCTTGGCCCCATATCCAAGTCAAGTGCATGTCGATCTAATGGCCAAATTCTTATTTTTCTAAAACCACTTGCAATGTTATTAGGAGTCAAAGCTTGTGCAAAAGCTTTGCTAGCAAGTGTTGCCAACTCTTCCCTTCCAATGTCAAGTTGAATATTTTCAGAGAGCCATATAGTCCTTTGTTGTTTGAAGTAGTTCTTAAATGGTGAGAACACACTAACATCAAGGGGCTGCAATTTGTGACTGCAATGCGCTGGAAGTGTGAGCAAATCTATTCCCATAGCCTTTGCTACTTCAACCATTTTGAATGCCACATGGCTGCCATGACCATCAAAGATTAGAAGCTTTCTATTGGTTGGTGACACACCTCCTGGGACATTTTTTGCGAAGTGTTTTAACCATGCCACAAATAATTCTTTGGTCATCCAAGCATGCTCTTGGATTGCCATGCATGCCCTTGGCTCACAGTTAACAATATAGTTTCTAATGTTCCTTTTGGACTTGAACAAATAGTAACTAGGTATAGCTTGACCTGCTGCACTAACACAAGCTAGAACAGTGATCCATTCTCTGCTTTTAGCAATTAATTGTGGAACACATTTCATCCCTGTTTTTGCAATAACTCTCATTGCACAATTTCTGCCAGCTTGCACACCTGTTTCATCGCAGTTCCATATGTTGTTGGGCCCATAATTATGTTTGTTGTACAACTCCTCCAAGTTATCATAGAATGAAGAAACTATTTCAGGCCGCAGCATTATAGCTCAATCTGTGTCCACTCCTTCGGGTGTTCGAATTGTCAGATCAGGATGCCTTTGATGAAATCCAACCCACCATGACCTCCCTGGTATCCCATTTGTGAATGGGTTAGGCCTCACTCCAACCATGTGGGCCACCGTTGACTTAAGCTGTGACACTTGAAGGCCATGGCCAATATTAGCCATATCTTTACACCATTGCACAATTTCAGCTTCTTCTTCGTCAGTCAGGATTGTTGGTGGCCCCCTCTTTTTTGTGGATGTCACACCATTGAGCCATGACCGCAAACTGCTAGGCGAGATTCCCCATTTGATCGCTGAACCTTTGATTGACATTCGATGGTCCTCAACATCTGCAATGGCTTTTTCCATGTCATGCATAGACCAACTTTTCATGCACCGATCTGGGGTTGTCACTTGGTCAGCAGATGGCGGTTCCATTTCTACGTCAGTATTATGAACAGTAGGTTCAAAACCATCATTTTCATTAGTCTATTCTGCATTTTCAGAAATAACTTCCTCGTCCATGTTCACTGCTGGCTCTTCATCAACATCTGGAACATTGAATGTCACTCCATGAGGTACTCTATTCAATCGCCTCCCACCCGATTTTTTCCTCTTGTGCCTTGGTGCCATGATTGTCAATGATCTTGTACATTGTAAGTGATCAAGTGTCAGAAAAACAATGTATAAACATTGCAAAACACAGATATAAGTACAAAACACAGGTATAAACTTTGCAAAATAGAAAACAGATCTATTTTATCATTCAAATCTGCTCAAAAGTCAATGGGTCTAATTCATGTTAGTACCTTATAAAATCATTTTGGTGCCCATTAAAAATCACTCCTACATATTAATCTCCTTACTAAAGCACCGGACACCAAACACATTACACCCCAATTAGGGTCCGATTAAAGCATATGACTAATATTTTTTTTGTTGGGTATCCGATTCTTTTGCATCATTTAATTTGGGTTTACATATATATATGTAGATATAGATGTATTTATATGTATTTGTATAAATATATGTATACATGTATCTGTGGATACATATAATTACATAGTTACATGTATGCATATATCTGTACATATACATATATATATCTATATATACATATATATATCTATATATACATAGATATATGTATGTATATATATCAATGTTCAAAGCACATTGTATAGACTTGGGTTTTCAAAAAAGAGCACAAGAAATTAACCAAGGGTTTCATAATAATAATTCCTCACTCGCAGGAATACAGAAGTGCGTTTTCAGATAGATGCAGAATATTCCATGCAAGGGTTTTGACAAATACATATTTATTTTTAATGGGTTTGTCGATTTATGCCCAAAGTGACATGGGTTTTTTATAGACATGTGTTCAAACCCACGAAATTCCTGATCATTTCTGGAGACAAAATCATGAGACAATCAACTTTACTAGGTCGTATTTAATAATTTAAGCACAAAAGAAAACCAAATTCACTTTTTTTTAGGGTATGTATGTATGTATGTATGCAGATACATACATACATACATATGTACATATGTACCTATGTATGTATGAAGCTGCATACATACATACATACATACATAAATGCAATGTGGGAAAAGGAGTGTAAGAGGAATGATTTATTTCATAAACAAGCAATAATAGTTTTTCAATCATCGAATAAATCCTTCATGGGTCGTGAAAGATGCAGAAGAAAATGATTAACCAGTACCATTGTTTGCATTTTAAAAGGATAGGCAAAGGATAGACATATACATCGATTTGCTTAATGAACAAGAGACACATAATGTAAAATGACAAATATATGTATGGTAGCCTGTTGTATGTGCAATGGGAAGTAGAAAAATATAAACAAATGCTAGGCTATTGTATTGGACAACCAAATGAAATGTATTTAAATAGAGTAATAGATGTATATATGTGTGTTTGTCTATGTATATACGTACATATATACATGTATATATGTATTTGTATATATGTGTATATGTTTTTAAATACATAATACACATAATAAATGCATGTATATATATATATACACACACACACATATACATATTAAACCCTCATAAATGACCAACCCGGACAAATGACCAAAAATAAACAAATATAAATAGGTACACATATAAGAAAAAATAAATAACAACTATAAACCCTGATATAAACATTGAAGTAAATGAAAAATGAGCAAAAATACACAAATATAAATATAGGTACCATAGTTTGCATTTTCAATGGATAGGCAAAGGAAACACACATATACATCGATTTGCTAAATGAGCAAGAGACACGTAATGTAAAATGACAAATATATGTATGCTAGCCTACTATATGTGCAATGGAAAGTAGAAAATTTTTAACAAATGGTAGAATGTATAAAGTAAGAAGACACTGCATAAATGAAAATAACTATAAGTACCTACTTGAGACTTGGGATATCAGAGGAATGTGCAGAAAATATTTGTTGTTGCTTTCAACTTTGCAGAGAATAACATGCAATTGTGAATGCCGCTGGCTACTTTCCCCCTCTTATTTAGGAATTCGAATCTGACAATTGAATGCATTCAATTTAGTTGTTGTGTTTGAAATTTGAATTTGTTTGAGCATTTGAATTTGAAGCTACAAGTTACGTAGGTTTTTAAAGATGATATGACTGAATTTTGCATTACATTTGGATTTGATGTTTATTTGGGGAGCCTTACACCTATATTTAATTGTGTAGGTACCTATAGGAATTGAAATAAATACATATAGCTGCCACAAAGTGTGTGAAAGACTGTGCATTTCAAATCCCATATAGTTAAAAGGAGATTGTGATTATGTCATCTAAAGCACCATTAGTTGTGCATGTATACTTGTAAATATAAAATGTAGTGAGTGACAAACATTGCAAGTGGGGGTAATTGTAACAGTAAATTATTTAAATGAAATTGTAAATGAGCCTTTTTATGTGCAAGTTGACTTCTTTTATAAATGCAAAGGCATGTTTAGCTATGTACAATGATTGGTGAGTGACTCATTCTGTTATGAGCAGCTATTGGTGTTGTTGTAATTTTCTATTTGTTCATAAAAAGTTTTTTAGTGGATCAAAGTTAAAAAAAATTTGGGGGGGTGGAGTGAGCATGGAGATGGTGGTTATTCAATGGGTGGTGGCTACTGGGTCTTCTCCCCTAATTTATAATAATCATAATAATTTTTTTGGATGGTAAATGTGTACAAAAATTGGTATTAATATTTTAGATCATATTTTGTAATTTATTATTGAGATAAAGAGGAAAAATACATCACTTAATGTGATCTATCTAAAAATTTGATAGAAAATATCATTAAACTAGAAAAAATATCTTACAAGATAGAATGACTATGACAACCTCCAATTCGTTCTCAATGTCTTCTGTGATTTCAAATGATGATTATTTATTTATTGATGTTGGTTTTTGGATTTCACAATGCAAGCCTTAGCTAACTGTGAATTGATGGTGGTTTTGGGTGCACGAGAAATTGTTATGGCTTTTCCGTCATGGGGAATGAAGATTTCTCTTTTCCCACTATGGCAATGAAAATTATTTCCAGTGGTAAGTTCCTTGCACTTGGGATTGCATATGGCACTTTCATTAATGAAATCCTTGCTCAACACAATTCTCAATGGGTTCCTCTACCCATCACAACCTTTGATCCTCTCTATGCATTGATTCTTGGTGACAACATGGATTTCATGGAATGTGCAAATGATTCTTAGAAAAAACTACAGAAAAATGTTGGGTTCTTAGCTCTAAGCATTCAAATTCATATTGTGCCTAGTTTGTATGTAGGTGTTGATGAGCATATTCTTTATTCCTATATTTATCACATGTATTTTACGCAATGTGGTGCACAATAATCCCTCTCCAAATGCCTCTCTCCCTTTGAAAAAATAGAGCACATTCCCTATGTTCTAGATGCTCTCGTGGTGATTCCATGGTAGAGATTTATTTAGAATGAAATTTTCTTCACAACAAAATTTTTTGTTTGTAAATTTAGCTATCTATGGCCTACTAACATATATTTTAGTTGCTATATATTTTTAGCATTAGAATTCACTCATTTATGGTAGGATTGATATTTTATCCCTATGCTAAGAGACTATGTGTGGTATCTTTTGAAAGTTTTCATCATAGGAAGGCTTTTATAGTTGTTGGTGGCTAAATGTGGGACATGTACCCTTTATCAGTATATTTATTGTCCCACTCTTTCAAACCTATGAAATAATCTATGGACATGATGATAGTTTTAGTGAGAGTGTCCTATCTACCCTTACAATTATGGTACACATCAACCTTTCAAGCCATTTCGAATGATCTAGGTCACTTCTTCTAGGTGGATCCAACTTATTTTGATTTCAATCATACCTCCTTGACATGTATACTAGTGAATATTAAAATATTGATGATATACTTGGTGAGGTTATTTTACATGTGAATGATCAACTTTGGTCTCATTCTATTGGTTATGAGGGAATCCTCTTTTGATGCAAGCATTGCTTCACCATTGAGCATTTAAATTCAAGTTTTCCTTATGCTATTTATAAGTTATTCTCCTCTACTTGGTGGCACAATTCCCTTCCCCACCATCTTCTTGTGATTTTATAGATTTTGAACACTAACTTATGAGATTCAACATTATAAAAGGTTATATATATGAATACAAAGATATATCATTGTGATGTGGAAAATGAGATACTAGACCCAGTGCATAGATTATTTAAAGCAATCATTCTTCGCATAAACATTAGAATCCAGACCAACAAGGTGACAAGATTGGACAACAATCCAGACCAACAAGGTGACAAGATTGGACAACAACCTTAAGGGAGAGCCAATCTACCAAGGACTTGTTTCTTTTGTTTCCTTGAAAATTGATTGAATTTTTATATGAGTTTATTGACCTAATTTAACTATGAAGCCTAATCTAAAATTACAATTTATTCACACTAATAAAACATCATCGGAATTAAGAAGAAGTCTAAGAAGGTTAGTTTTGTACACTTGTTCTCTGAAATTTGAATCCAATCTAAGAGGACAAGGGCAGCATGCCCCCTATCTCAAGTGTGAATTAGGATCTATAACTTTCTAGCATGTAACGCTGTTAATTCTGCACTATACTCTCCCACTCCATAGTTTATCACCTTCAAATCTAAAGCCTACAAAATGCTTAAAGGAAATGTGTGTGTGGCGGTGTGGGACTTTTCCTTGGTCAAGCTCTCATTTTGTATTCCAATTTTAAATAAGCCTATTTTAAAAATTTTAAAATGTTAAACAGAAATCATGTATGTAAGTTATGTTTTTATTTTATTTTTTTAAAAATGTAGCATTTTCTAGCAAACTATTTTGGGTTTATTACAACTAACACACCTTCTACGCACATGTTCTCAATGCATTTTCATGCAACAATTTATTTGACATTTAATTACATGCATGACTTAAATCACAATTACTATCCAACATCTATTTCCCACTTCCAAGAACCATAAGATTTATCATGCATCATCCTACAACAATAGAACCTAGTGGAGTAGAAATCATAATATGAAATATTTAAAGATTGGACCACACAACATGACATAATAGAACACTAATCTTCATGCAATGTGGTCTATCAATTTAAAACATATTAAATATCTTATTCCCAAAAACTAACACTTATAAAAAATATTTGTTAACTCATTAAACCGTATGATATTTTTGTTCAAATTATTGACTATGTTCATGTATTAAGGACATCTCCTTGGTGATTTGGAATTGTTTGTTTATTGAATTAGGAACTCAATAAATGCATGTATGATTTAACATCATCAATGTTTAATTTATTTATATTTAGGTATTAAAATAATTAATAATTATATTAGATTTGACATTAGCATAGTTTGTTTGGCATGTACACAAAATATTTTATTTATAATAGGCTTTATTAATATTGAGATAATCCAATAAAATTTCCTTCATATAAAAATAAGTCAATATTTAGGATTAAGAATGAAAAAACATAGAAATAGTTGTAAAAGAAAAGGTGAATATATTTCATAGGTTTGCACAGTTACAAGATGTAATGAGACTATTTACACTAGCTTACATGAAAAAATCTAGTATAGGACTAAAGTGCTCAACATATATGAGACCATAATAGGAATTATTTTCAACATAGAATCCTCCTACTCTCCTACAATATTTTAGTTGGTAAATGGAAATTCAAAACTATACAAAGTTAGATCAAATAAACTAACTTTAATTATTTAATTAAATGTAGATTACTATAGGACAATAAAAGAAGACAACATTTTTCACACATTATATGGATTCAAAAATGTTAGCAATAGGTCATTATATCAAAAGTGATAAAATTGATAATTTATAAAAAATAATTCATTATTAGTACTTACCAAGGTAATATATTATAACAACAAAAAATTACAATGTATCTTTAAAGAGTTATAAGTCCTTTTATTTGGTAAGCAATCTTATCTATTTTCTTGAAAATAAACATGCAAACTTTAAGAAAAAAATCAATCAATCAATTATTGAGATTTCTATTGGCTAAATTTGACATTTATTGCATCCTTCTTGTCAATAAAATTAACTTACTTTACAACCAAAGAAACAAAAATTATGAACCCATATAACTTAAATTCCAAATAAGGAAATAGATGAATCAAAAATCACAATTTGAATAGCACAATTAACGCATATTACAAGATTGTGGTTATTGACATAGAGAAAGTAACACATAAAATGGTAGAGTCACATTGCCACCTATTAAGCACCCTCATCATTCAATGCCAACAAGGAACTCATGATTGATGCTTAACTCCATGTAATTCAACGTTGCAACTAGTCCACAAGAGTATGCCCTTCACTTTTCATATCTATTCATCATGTGACAATTATTTGTTTCATAAATCCCTACCTTTCAGTAAATTCTTGGAGTTTGTTTGTACATATTTATAAATATAAATATTATTTTTTAATAAATTTAGAGTGTCACACAATTACATTAAAACAAGAATATAAAATCTAATAATTTTTTAAAGATTTTATGATATTTTAGGTTGTAAAATATACTTATAGATCATGAAATATCAATTACATATAACTTGTTTGTTTGACAATATACTAACAACATAATAATTCAAAATGTGAAATGTTTTCTCATTTCATTCATATATCACCTCTGAAGATATTAATTCTATGGTTTTATAATATTTATACATTGACCACTTTTGAATCTAATCATATGAAAATGATAAAAAGAATATTATATGCCACCCTTCTTCCATATACCTTCTTTGATCTATTCAAGATCTTTAAAATTCATTCATTAGAATGATGCAAATTTAAAATTATGTAATCAATGAATTTGAACTGTATTCCCATAAAGCGTAGTTTTTTTATATAAAGAATTGTTTATAGTCACTCCTCTACTGACCATCTTCTTTATCAATACATGCTCTCTTCTTCACAATAAGAGAGCAAAAATATACGAACAAAAAAAAATAAAAAAATTCAACTTGTTTATAAGAAAATTAGGGGAAAAAATATACAATAGATAGGATAGCTCAAATTTCTTGTCAATTCTTTCATAGAACGGTTTGCATGTAATTCAAACTCCCTGGAATGAATCTGCACTTTACACCCGTACAAATTTTCTCTCCCTTACTGAAGGTAATATACATTCTCTGGAACTTCTTGTACACAATTAGAAGACCTTTCCATTGTACGGTGGCGAAACCTCACGTGCTTTACCTGTTATGGATAAGCAAATGTTTATCACAACCGTGCTTTATTAACTCATCACAATGCGGAAGCAAAATACCATCTAAGTAAACGAGAAACATTAGTAAGGGAATCCATAAGCACCTGGGATTTTCTGGAAGTTTCTGGTATTCTCTCGATGGAGTGTTTACATGGCAAATTGTCTACCTTTTCCTCCCGATCTTCCTTTACCTTTCCTCTCTCCGTTTGCTTGGATTTCGCATGGTTGAGGCATGAATTCAGGATTATTTCGACTGTCTCCGAACTGTCTTCACTCTCTGCTATCATCTGAATAAGCTGAGCTTTCGTCATACGAACTTTAATCCGAAGAGCTCCATTATCTTCATTGGTTTCAGAAGATGGGGTTTCTGATGATGGCTCAGATTTCATTTGAGAAATATCAGAAATGGATCTGCGCGCTAAGAGCATACTTTCAAGCCTAGACTCAGCGTTCGTGGGTATACCAGAACGGACCCTTCGTGGCTTGCGTTGGTGACTCACCAACTTTGGCAACTGAACTAGAAAATAGAGATTCTTAGCGTTGAGACTGGCAGAACCATCCAGAGG
>VDFB02333190.1:0-48826 GCA_007258455.2 Sequoia sempervirens | reverse complement strand
CATTAAATGCAACTCGCCTCTAATTCGCTTATTTAATGATGAATGCCTATAGTTTATTTGCAATTATCAAGGCACAAAAATAATTGGTACATGTAATGGAGGAGCAAGTTTTGAACAAATTATCACAGAGGTGGCGGTATGATATCCCCTGGTCTGTAAGTGTGCATGTGTGCATTTGTGTGGTATTGTTGCCATATCTCAATTATAATTTGTATTGTCTTGTCTGGGACTCTTGGGGTTTTCTTTTTTGTGAGTTGAGATTCTTTGAAGGTTTTGGCTAGTGTTTTTCCTGCAAGATAGGATGTGGCTAGTATTTCACTATAGGAAAAATGAGTGAGCCAAGTACTCTTGTCACACCAGTTCAATGATCTAGGAGATCAAATATGTAGGAACCATTTGCATATGTGCCTAAAGCAAAACCCATTATGGTGGAAATGTCAATGGTCCCAAAGGGTAAGAGGAGTGTTTGAAAGAAGGTTGAGAAAATTACTGTCAAGAGTACTTACAATCAGAGAAATAAGACTATTTCAGAAGAATTAGTCAAGTTTAAAGGGAAAGGGATTGTTAAGTTTGCGAAAGAATTAATGAGGCAAAGGGTCCTCAGGTTTGTTCAGGGAAGCCCAGTGTTCCTGTTGTGATTTCTAATAGTTCTTCAAGTGAGGAAGGAGGAGCCAACCCTGATTTTGGCCATTATCATATTTCCCTTGTGCCTTATGATGATTCAAATGATGAGGTGATTGTTGCAACTCCAATTTATGTCATGAAACTAGGTAAGGGTGTCTACTCAGTCGTTGATAAGGCCAGGTAGCACTCGTGTTCTCCTACTGAATGGTGTGTGATTTTTGGACTTTTATGGTGACTCGACCTTCCTATGGTTGGTTTCGTTAGTTTGCACCGTTGGTACTAATGGTGACTTCCCTGGTATTTGTGAATGTGCTAATTTTAATAACAACTCCTTTTGGAAGGCTTGTGTGTGCTTCTTCGACCATGTGCTTAGTGCTCTTTTTTCCTTTTTGATTTCCTATGGTAAAGGAATGATTGAATATAACGATTCAGGAAACGACCCAAATGAAATGAAATTAATTTTTGGTGCAGGAGCACCTAGATCTTGTAAATGCCTTCAAAAGACTAATATGCTAAATTTACATGTTCAAGTCTAAATTTGTGTATCAAGGCCATGAAAAGGCTAATTTGAATGTAATCAAATCATAAAAGAAGGTGAAAATGCAAATAATGCAATATTATGTAAACAAAAAGGCATAAATCAAGCATATTAGGGGATAAGAGGCAGTTTGAACTGATGAGAAGTTAGAAAAGGCAGTTATTAAGAGGGAAAAAGTTGTAAAAGTCATTGTAAGGCATGCAAAAAGAGGATCTTGTATTCTTGTAACCATATTTTGAATAAAAACCCCTGTCTTTTCCATTGGCAACACTCTTTCTTTTATTTCCATATGATGTAATTGTTAGTTAAGAGTTCTAAGGTAGATTTTTGGTGTGATATCCATTAGGAAGAAGTTAGATTCCTTTTCTAATAATTGGGAGGACATTTCTTAAGAATAAAAAGTAGAAAAGACAAATCCCTGTGCTGGGCAGAGTCCCTTACAACAGTTTTGAGAGTCTTTAAAGAGATTTAAGGCCCATCCTACCGGTGTAAGCCTTGTAGAATGGTGGGATGGGATAAGTAGTGTTTCTTTTATATGATTTTGTTGTGTGTGAGTGCAGGGGTGACAGGAATATAGATTGAAGTTGCTGATTCAGGCTAAAATCTGAGTTTTCCCTTTCCAAATTAGAGGTTTCAAGTAGTGTGTTGAAGAAATACCTAATGCAAGGGATTGGAGATGGTTCTAAGAGCATAAGCAGGTGTATTTAATCATGTTCTAGGTGGTGGCTAGTGAGTTGGAGGCCTGTAAGTGTTTCTTTTATGAAACCCTCCCTATTTCATGGTGTTTCACCCTATAATTAAGGGTTTGATGAAACAATACGTTTTAAAGCTTTTCTAATCTTATGAATTGGAGAATCTTGAGTTTGGAAGTATAAAAAAGGACTGTTTGTTGTTATTTTATGGATTGGTGGAGTTTAAAGACCACTTGCTTCGTTAAAATGGGCTAATCTAGTAGCCTTTCCCAATGTACAATGTAAGAAATATGGAGTTTTCTTAAAAATAGTGCAATGAAAGCTTTTGTTTTGTTGATTAGGACAGTAAGAAAGCTCTGAAAATGTTGTTGGTTCCTAGAATATGAATTTGGCTTGTGAGAATTACCCGATCAAGTGTTTGTAAACATACAAAGGAACTTGTTGAATTGACTGCTAACACAGTGATTTGTTCAAAACAGTAAAATGAATGACATTAGGTACTTGGTAATAGTCAATCTTGTGATATCTTTGATGTATCTATGTTTGGATAAGGTTCTTTAAGGCAGGTTATGGCATTATAGAGGTTTGGACATGTGCATTCAATATGCTTTGGTGGTGTTTGTGAACTAAAATTTGATATTTCTGACAGAGCAGTGATATGTAAGTTTGTACTTGGCTTGTTTTTATCAAAATAATGATGTTTTCAATGCTTAAGAAGTCTGGTAATGGCATAGGTACATGATTGGCTACCTTGGGTGGAGATAGATGCTAATGGGTATGATGAGTGAAGGGATTGTCTTCAAAGGTCTTGATTAGAGTTCTGACTGATTTTGATCAACTTAATGATGATAATGATTAGGAATATGGTTGTCCAAGTGGAATACTAGTTCTTGCCTTGGTTGTGAGTTGTATTGAGGAGACTGTGTTGAAATTCCTTTATCTGGTTGTTACTTGAAGTAAGTTGATGATTAAGAAGTATTTGTGTTTGTTCAAGTTATGGATTATTAGCTTGTGAGATGGAAGATTGTTGCTTTGTTGAAATGGTGTTTTGGAAAAGCATGTTGATCTAATTGATTGAATCAAAGTTTTCTAAAATGGTTTTTGCTTTGAATTAGTCAATGTGACTGTTATCAGTATGAAGTTGCACCCTTGTTGAACCTGATGTTCAACACCTTAGTGTAACATGGGAAGACCTCTAAAGCTGTGGGTCACTTGTAGACAAAGGTCAACCTCCAGAGAAGGTCGGCTTCCTTTGGTATCACCTAAACTACTAATTTTTTTGTAAAGGAAAAAGGAGAAAGAGTGCATAAAATAAAACTAACTACTATGGTGATACACCGAACTGATAAGAAATCATGAAATAAAAACAAGATGAACATACACTGGAAAACTAATGGTAGCTATTTCATTTACTCAACATAACCCTTTTGAACTTATGCATCCTTCTTAGGAGGCTTGATCTACATACATACTTTTAGGAGGAAAGATAAATTTCATAGCTTTAAGGTATGAATGCAGACTTAGAAAAGCACAGTTGAAAACTTACATAATCTCAAAATACAGAAAATGAGAGTAATCTAAACATTAACACAGGATTTCAAGGTAAACTTTGTGTTTTATATTCTAGAATCAAAATGAGTTACAAAACATACATCAGTTGAGAAAGGATTGTTAAAAATCACTAACTCTTGAGAATGCATAATCCGAACTCCTTTACAAAGAGGCAAAAATGCCTTATATACAAAAAGATGACGGCCCCTAGGGCTTACAAAAAGATCTGCCTTCAGAAAGATTTGCCCCTAGATCTTTTGAAGGAAGTTAATGTTGTATCCCCATGTCCATGTTGGTGACAGATCGCCCTCAAGAATGGTCTCCTTGATCTTTTGCAACCACAACATTAATTTCAGGCCTCTCTGTCCACCTTCGAACCTCCTTGAAGAGCTGTCTCGAATCCCCTGGAGCACTATCATTAATGTCTATCTGCCCTTTCCAGTAGCGATCTCAGTTGTCACCGTGACTCACGGTTCTTCTGCTTACCAATGACACCTCCTGGATATCGAATTGATTCATCGCTTGATTCTCATAGTAGGTCCACGTTGCTTATGTTTTGCTGATCTTCTTCACAGGGGTCAAACTGCCACGACTCCTTGTAGCTTCCTCCGGCTAGTCGAACAGATGCCACACAAGCTTCTTCAGGTAGTCAAAACTCTCATCAGAATTGCATGTCGGTGAGACACTAGACGTGTCTCGCCGATGCGATTATGCCCCTTGACAGTTCATTGGCGTAGCTCACAACCAAGTTGGCAAGAGCTCATAGCGAGTTGCAAAAGTCATGCTGATGTCAAAAATTGTGGCCTAAACTATTGCTATCGACTAGATGATATACCGATGTTAAACTCTCTCGGCGAGCTTGCTTTATCTCGGCAAGACCCTACCTGGTCGGCAAGACCTCATATTGAGCTCAAAATTTTCACCGAGACCTCCGCATTTGTCGAGGAGACATCGCTATGTCGACAAGAATTTATGCCGAAGGCAAAACCTTCAGCGAGACCATCAATAGTCGGCCAGACATCTCAGCGAGCCCCACCTTTTCCTTGTCGCCAGGACCTCACCGTGTCGGTAAGACATCCCCCCGAAACCACGACTTCATACTGAAGGCACCACTTTATCGACAAGACTTTCTCCATTCGGCCAGACTTCATGCCGAAGCCTCCATCTCCTGGCGAGCGTGGACCCTCTTTTGGGGAGACTTCCCTCGTTCGTCGAGACATCACACCGAGGGCATTTTCGTTTCGGTGAGACCTTTCCCGGTTGGCAAGACTTCACGTCGACGATACCTCCCTTCGCTGAGACGTCCTTGTGAAAAACTGTCGTCATGACCTCCTTCAAAGCGGAGAGATACATGAAGACTCATGGCGACCCGAATGTCTTGGCAAGTGGTTTATTCAACCAAATAGGACGAACTGCTAGTCGGCGAGACAACAGGAAGGTCTTGTCGACTTCCTTCTGTGATGAGTTTTGTGCCACAAATGATTGAGGCGAGGCTTTCCAATAGACTTCCCTGTGTGGTAGCACCAGATAAGGACCTAACCTTTGATGCAAACATCCCATTTGGCCTTTGAGAACACCTGAAACATAATTTATCTTGCCTGATTGAGCCCGTAGGTGAAAATTGGGTAACATTTATGGCGACCTCAGCTGGATGTTTGCCTGCTAAACATGAAAACCAGTAGCCAAAACTTGTCCATTGGGCTTAGAGTCACTTAGTAAAAACCTCAGAAACGGACCGACAACAGCTCACACATGGCCGCAACTCACTTGAGACTCATGAAGCAGATCAGGACACTGGAAACTTATTGAAAACATGAAAAATTGAAATAACACTATTTACTGTGCTGAGACAACACTTAGGGAATGTAAATTGCATCTAAACCTACCCTACACTAACTAGTGAGAAATTGGTCAAACAAAACCATTCACAGTATGGTTGAAATAGTTGCCCTTTCTCCTCAATATGCAATGACTCTCAAGCTTAATGGCAGCTAAATCAAGATGGTACACTGAAAGATGTTTAAAATTACAATGCACTGCCTCATAAAAGAGGGTAACAAGTTCACTTACCTCCTTAAACTGATCATATGCATTTGTATTCAAAGGAGGATAAGTAAATTGTACACACTCTTTTTCAACTGCAAGTACATCTTTTATGCCACTTTCAGCTGTGTCTCCATGTGTGAGTACCTGATCAACCATTGCCGCTTTATCAAACTCCATCTGGGCTAAATCTCTGATTGGAGAGCCCCTTGTAAAGACAAAAACTGAGCTCTCCTTGCTGGTCTCTTGCCCATTCACTGTTGTTTTATAGCCTTGGTTGGAAAAAACTAACCCCTGTGACTGACTTAGTGAGAAAAAAGAAGCTTCTTCAGTAAGCTTGAGTTGTTCATGATTAACTTCATCAAGAGGTAATAGTTCAACACCCAAACTAGTACAGAAAGCTTCTAAATCGTTCCAAAACATATCCTCTTCAATGCTTTCTTTACTTTTCTGAACAAAAAGACTAATTTCAGGCCTAATGCAGTTCTCATCTAGCTTTGATAAAGCATCAAAATCACCCCCTTTGCAATACAGTAAGTCTAGTTCAGGGACTTGTTCAACCTGATGGGTATTTTCATACACATCAAAATGTGGCTCTCCCTGAACAGTGCTACTTAAATCTCCTTGTTCGCGAGTAGAGACTTCAGACTCACCTTCACCTTTATGCAACAATAAATCAGTATTGCCTCCATCAACCTCATGTCGGTCGAGTTCCTCATCCTTGTCAATGAAGTAAGGCAAATCATCAAATGAGAAGATTAACTATACCTTTTGATTCTTAGCTATGTTCATTACAACAAGCTGCTCAACCTGATTCTCCTCACTTTCTTGTAAAAGTTTAGATTCCTCATTTTCCAGTATTGAGCAAAATTCAACAATTACCTCCTCTTCGTTAAGCTAAGAGAATAGAGATAGTCCCTTGTTCCAAGCTGTAAATTGACCTTTCTCATCAGCTACTTCCATTTTGTCCTCTTGTCGCCCAACTTGAACCTGAGAGATTTCCTCCTGTTGCTCAATCCTTTGCTGCTACAATTGATAACACCTTATAGCTAGATGTAAAGGATTTGCCTCTTTAATCTTCTCCCAAAGGAGTAAGCTGTCTGGATCAACAGGCTGCTCTTCCTCTGTTTTCTTTTCAACAGGAAACTCATTTTGTTCAAAACTTGGAACACTGAACTTTGGAAAGTGAAGCCCCTCTTCAAAGAAAGGATTTGGAAAGGTAGCAGCTGATTGGGGCATTTGAGAAAGTTGTTCTTCAGGAGAGTTAGATTGACTTTGTTCAAATTCTTGCCCTTTATAGGATCCTCTTTGTGTCTCAACCTCCTGCTGATGAATATAAACTTGATAAGCAAGCTCCTCCTGCTGCATATTATACTCATTTTCCCTTTCTATTTCTTCAAACTGCTTTTGGAAATATAAAGACATATTCTCCAAACTCATATTATCCAAATTTTGAGGCTCATATGAAGAATAACTTTGCTGATTGGAGATAAAATAACCCTCCTGGGGTTGTTGATGAGCGTAAGCATGTCGCTGCAGAACTTGTGCAGGGGTTGGTGGGTGGTAGGCCAATTGAGCTTGCTGGTAACCTGCTGCTACATAGCTACTTTGAGTAAAACTAACGGTATCCTCAATAGGGTATGACTGATAAAAAGATGCAGGCACAATACCTTCCTGAAATGGTGAATGGTAAGACATACTACCATGAAACCAACACTTAGATTGCTGAAACTAGTTACTTCGGGCTTAGAGTCGCTAGGTATGTTAAAAACTTGCCTCCAAAGGTAGAAAGTACTGTTGTACACACCAAACAATAGAAATGCATGGTATAAAAGGAACTGACATGGTCAGTTTCTCGAGTCCCACCGGGTGTGCCAGAAACTGTTATTAGTCTAAAGTTGCATCCTTGTTGAACCTGATGTTCAACACCTCAGTGTAACATGGGAAGACCTCTAAAGCTATGGGTCACTTGTAGACAGAGGTCAACCTCTGGAGAAGGCCGACTTCCTTTGGTATCACCTAAACTACTGATTTTTTTGTAAAGGAAAAAGGAGAAAGAGTGCATAAAATAAAACTAACTACTATGGTGATACACCGAACTGATAAGAAATCATGAAATAAAAACAAGATGAACATACACTGGAAAACTAATGGTAGCTATTTCATTTACTCAACATAACCCTTTTGAACTTATGCATCATTCTCAAGAGGCTTGATCTACATACATATTTTTAGGAGGAAAGATAAATTTCACAGATTTAAGGTATGAATGCAGACTTAGAAAAGCACAGTTGAAAACTTACATAATCTCAAAATACAAAAAATGAGAGTAATCTGAACACTAACACTGGCTTTCAAGGTAAACTTTGTGTTTTATATTCTAGAATCGAAATGAGTTACAAAACATACATCAATTGAGAAAGGATTGTTAAAAATCACTAACTCTTGAGAATGCATAATCCAAACTCTTTTACAAAGAGGCAAAAATGCCCTATATACAAAAAGATGACGGCTCCTAGGGCTTACAAAAATATCCGCCTTCAAAAAGATCTGCCCCTAGATCTTTTGAAGGAAGTTAATGTTGTATCCCCGTGTCCATGTCGGTGACAGATCGCCCTCAAGAATGGTCTCCTTGATCTTTTGCAACCACAACATTAATTTCAGGCCTCTTTGTCCACCTTCGAACCTCCTTGAAGAGCTGTCTCGAATCCCCTGGAGCACTATCATTAATGTCTATCTGCCCTTTCCAGTAGCGATCTCAGTTGTCATCGTGACTCACGGTTCTTCTGCTTATCGATGACACCTCCTGGATATCGAATTGATTCATCGCTTGATTCTCAGAGTAGGTCCACGTTGCTTATGTTCCGCTGATCTTCTTCACAGGGGTCAAACTGCCACGACTCCTTGTAGCTTCCTACGGCTGGTTGAACAGATGCCACACAAGCTTCTTCGGGTGGTCAAAAACTCTTCATCAGAATCGCATGTCGGTGAGACACTAGACGTGTCTCGTCGATGCGATTATGCCCCTCAACAGTTATCGACGTAGCTCACAACTGTCGACAAGAGCTCATAGCGAGTTGTAAAAGTCATGCCGATGTCAAAATTTTTCAACTAGACTATCGCTGTCGGCTAGACGATATACAGATGTTAAACTCTCTCGGCGAGCTTGCTTTATCTTGGCAAGACCCTACCTGGTCATCGAGACCTCATATCGAGCTCAAAATTTTTGCCGAGACCTTTGCATTTGTCGAGGATACATCGCTATGTCGGCAAGACTTTATGCTGAAGGCAAAACCTTCGACAAGACCATCAGTAGTTGGCAGGCATCTCAATGAGCCCCACCTTTTCCTTGTTGCCGAGACCTCACCGTGTCGGTAAGACATCTCCTCGAAACCACGACTTCATACTGAAGGCACCACTTTATCGGCAGGACTTTCTCCATTCGACCAGACTTCATGCCGAAGCCTCCATCTCTTGGCGAGCGCGGACCCTCTTTCGGGGAGACTTCCCTCGTTCGTCGAGACATCACACCGAGGGCATTTTCGTTTCGGCAAGACCTTTCCCGGTCGGCAAGACTTCACGCCGACGATACCTCCCTTCGCCGAGACGTCCTTGTGAAAAACTGTCGTCATGACCTCCTTCCAAGCAGAGAGATACATGAAGACTCATGGCGACCTGAATGTCTTGGCGAGTGGTTTATTCAACCAAATAGGACGCATTGCTAGTTGGCGAGACAATAGGAAGGTCTTGCCGACTTCCTTCTCTGATGAGTTTTGTGCCAAAAATGATTGAGGCAAGGCTTTCCAATAGACTTCCTTGTGAGGTAGAACCAGATATGGACCTAACCCTTGATGCAAACGCCCCATTTGGCCTTTGAGAACACCTGAAACATAATTTATCCTGCCTGATTGAGCCCATAGTTGAAAATTGGGTAACAGTGACCATAATGCAAGTATGTTAAAGATTGATGAAGAGATTGGAATGACTAAGATTGAGGGTTTTGATAAAGCTATCTAGATGCTTGAATATTTGATCTTCTCCTGATTCTATTTGGGATTGAAATCCCTTAAAATGAAATGATGTTGTTGGTGTTGTGGTTGGATGTTTTGCATCAATTTTGAAATGATTATGAAATGTAACTGTAATGAGCCCGATGCTTGTTGCTCCCTTCATCTATAAAAGGGATTTCAAGGCTCATTACAAGGGTCAAAATTTTGAGTCTAGAATGGTCTAGGTAGAATTTATGTGTAGAAAACAAATGTAATGCAGAAGGCTTGATGAATCTGTTGGCTAATCGTCTTGAGTATAGGTCTTATATGTAATAGTCTTAAATAGTTTTACATGAATGACTGATATAAAAAAAAATCTAAATTCTAAAGCATGTACTCTCCTTTGTACTTTTTTGCAAATTATAAATGAAAGTATCAAGGATCTTTTTGTTTGTCACAAATGGTTTAATTGGATGTATGGCTCTATTTTCTTTGCTTTAGCTCAGAGAGTTAATTAAATGTTTAAGGGGAGTCATAGGTCTATAAGAATTTGTAAAGGATTCAATAAGAAGTCATGTTTTGGATATTGTGAGTTTTTGTATTGCAAGGCATTACAAAAATAGTCCATCTACTTTAGCATTAAATAATTTGTGTATGACTAAGTATTCCATACTTGACTTCATTTACCCAGTTGATGAGGCACTAGCCTGTTTATCAAGAATTCATGCAATCAAATGAATTAGTAATATGCCTAGCCATAGGTTCAAAATAAGAACAATACTTATTAAAATCATGTCAATTCTGAAATGTAAGTTTGAAATACATCCTCGTTCCTAGCAAATGAACAATTATTTACTCAAAGATCAGCCAAATCCTTAGTGAATTTTGTTTGTTTGCCTATAGTAGGAACCCATATGTGAAGAAGTGTTCTCCATTTTAACAAATTAGAATGGACACAAATCGGGAAATACCCTCCCTGGTCCCACATAACTTAAAGTGCATGAGTAAAGACCTCAAAATTCTTTACTTGTTGTGTTGGCCACTAGCCTAGGGATGTCTTGAACATAAGGATTGGCTATCCTTTAGAGAATTTTGGGGTTTAGCTAGAAAAAACACCAGCAGGTGTTCAAAGTTAGAATTTAGCATATCCATCCTAATCGTTTACTAACATAGTGAGTTATTATTTTATGATTGAGTATCCTTATGAAAGGTTAAACAAGCTAGTCAAACAATTAGTTTTGTGTTAAACCTTAGGTCAAGGTAGTTTCCAAGTTGAGTTAAAGGTGTGTGAACTTACGACTTCACTTCCTAGGAAAGTGTTTGATATAATTCAAAACTTTGGCCAAAGCACTGCAAAAGTCTTTGCTTGCATTAGTTAGTTCATCGTGATCCATATTGCATATCTAGTTAGATTGGTCATACTTAGTTAGAGATGTCTAAAGTTGTATGGCCGATTGGTTATGTAAAACACAACACTAGAAAGTTAGATGACATACTTATGAGTTTGCTTAGTCTATACTCTTTGTGAAGGGTAGGGCCACTTCCAGTTGGAAGGTGTGTGGGGGACCACCAGTCTATGGTTGGAGATAAAGAGCTTGGGTGATGCCCTCCCTCTTGTAGACGACAATGTCGAGGCTTGTGAAACAAAAGTATTTTTCATATATGGAAGAATTGACCTTGTAACATTATTGTATTATGTAATTGTATATTTGAAAATATTACATGTATGAATTGTAATCGGAAAGTTATATATTATTTTTCAAGTTGAAAATTTATATAGTTCAAGTTCAAAAGTTGTTTTGTACATTCATATTTGATCATGTACAATAAATGATGTATGAGAAAGAAATAAATTACATTCTTATTTTTAAGCATATGCTTGTATTTACTTTTATGATAAAAACTCAAGTATTTACTTTAAAGTATGTGTGAGTATGTTATAAGATGATTTTAAATATATTTAAATACATAAATGAATGTATTTAAATACTAAGATATAATGGATAGTCACACAAAATGTGTATCAAGTTAACTCAGTTTATGAAAAAAATAGAAATTGACAATTTGAAATATAAAAGTACAATTTAAAAATTGAATTTGAACATATAAAAATGATCTAAAATATGAAAAACAGATTTTTAAAGTAAAACATAAATCCATGATAAAATAAATGTGTAAAAATCAATTCAATTGAATAAATAAAAGTAGAGATGGGTGAAAATTAGGAAGAAAACCAAAACATTCCTCAAAATAGGCCCAAAACTAAATTGAAATGGTAAATTGGCATGGTAAATCATGGAAGGGTTCCTAATGGTGTAACTAGTTTATTTATGCGAGATTTTTTCTGGGAGCGCTTGCCAACTAAAATATCCCAAAATTAATTACATTGGGGTAGATGCGTATGAAAAAGGGGCACTGGATCGATGAGAGGGGATCATTCCAAGCACGTCGGAACGAAGCGGCACCATCGAAAACCTCATTCACAAATCTATTTTCTGCCATACACACTCTACAATTGCCGGTACCCAACTTCGGAAGGGTAATATTGAATATTATCGCTAAGCTCTTCTTCATTCAGTATAACCCTAATTCGGAGTAGCAGTCCTTGATTTACTCTGCTTGAAATTCGAAAACAAGGGGAAACTCCTCAGAGTAGCAGCCACACACAACTACATCGAAACCAGAGAGCAAGGAATCAGAGGTGGACATAAAAATAGCGGGATATACACATATTTACAAAGGTATGCGCCTTAACTCCTCTAAATAGTTGTACGTTGTTTGTCTGGATCTGTACCCCAACTATGGGCCTTCGACCATTTGCAGTCTTGTATGTATTTGAAATGGGGGTTTAGGGGTTCAAGTGCCGAAGCTGGGTTATATACTTTTTTTTTTTGTGGATCTAGGGTTTGAGGGGTTACGATGTGATGATACGGAAAAGGTTTCAGGGAATGGCCGAAAATATTGGAGAGAAGGAAGAGGGCTCTAGGGTTTCACAAGTGCCGAATATGGTGGGGAGTGGTAATGGTGCGGAGTCAGGGTTTGAGGAAACGCAGGGTCGAGATGAGAAGTCGTATGTGAGGACAAGGAGAAGGCCGCACAGAAAGCTCAGGCTCTTCGAGGACGATGAGGATGATGATGTGGGTGTTATTGGCCAGGGGTTTTGTTTTCAGGACGGGAGGTCTGAAATGGAGGAGGTCAAGGGGAATCTTGTGAGTCCCACTAAAGGGACTAATGATGGCCGGGAAATTGATGCCGTTCCTATGGTGAAGATTGAACACCATGATGCCTCGATTGGGATTGACGTGGATAGTCGGTGTGCGGAGTTTGGAATTTCAGGGGAGAAAAAGGAGGTTGATATGGGAAGTTGGGGTGCAGAATTTCAGGTTTCAAGCAAGTTTGATGCGGAGGACGGGTGCTCAGGATTTGGGGTTTCAAGCAACAAGATAGAGGGTGATGTGGTCCCAGAATTGGGGATTGTGAGCAGTAGTAATGATGGTGGGAGCACGGAGTGTGAAATGTTAAGTGGGAAGGTCAATGAGGCTGATGTGGATGACAAGGAGGATAAAGCAAATGCAGAGCGCAGGACTTCAGGGAAGGAGAATGAATGCGATGTAAATACATTGCTTTTAGCAGAGAAAGACGAGGCTGATCTAGATGATGCTCTTTTGTTGGAGAAAAATGAGGTTATGGGCGAGAGGATGCCATTTCAGAAAAATGAGAAAATGGATGAGAAGCTTTCAAGGAGAAAAATTACAGCTACTGTTATGGAGGGAGATGATGGGAGTGCAGAACTTAGGCTTTCAAGGGAGAAAAGTGAAGCTGCTGTAGAGGAGAAAAGTGATAAGATTTTGGAATTTCAACTTCCTAAAAAGAGAAGTGAAGTTGATGTTGATGGCATCAATGATGGGAGTAAGGAATTAGAGATTCTGAGAAACAAAAAAAAGGCTAGCATGGACGATGGGGTTGATGGTTGTAGGATTTTAAGGAAAAGGAAGAGGGTAGTCCGTGATAATGTAACTGGCAGGGAACATGGAAATACAAAACTCTTGCTGGAAAGGAAGAGGAGGAGAAAGGTGGCTGATAATGATCAGAACAAGGGGAAGGAAGACAGTGTTGTGCAAACAAAGCTTCCAGAGGATGGTAAGATTGACAGGAAATCGTCAATAGTTGAAGTAAAGAAATCATTGAACCGAAAGTTAGGAGGAGCATCAATTATTGAGGCCTCTGAGGTAGATGCTCATGCACAGAAGTCATCTGGTAATTTTGAAGAGTCTGCCAGTGGGAAAAAATCTGAGAAGAAACTAAGGGAGAGCAGAATAGAAAGGCTGTCAATGGGAGCCAAAAAGCTTGACCATGGAATATCGAATGGTACTGGTATGGAATCACTTATTCAGGGGATTCTATTAAAGCCTAATGCGGGGGGCACTTCAGGGGATGGTCGAATTCAGAGAAATAAATCAGGGATTGGAGTTGTATCATCTGTGATGGATGACCATGAAACTAAGAGTACACATCATTTAAAACAGAGCAGAGTTGGGGCTGTGACTACGCAACTGGGAAGCAGGTCACTGGATCGGGATAGTTTGAGAAGGAAAAAATCAGATTTAAAAGGTAAAAGCATTGTTGCTTCAGTAAGTCCAACAAGTGACAATTTGTCTGTTTTGCAAAAGCAAAAGAAAATGTTAAAGAGCCCATCAACTTTGCAAAGGGAAACAAAAATTGCAAAGGAAAGGAAAACTACAGTGCCATATGTGGCAGATGAAATGAAGAAACCAAAGTCATCTTTGGCAAAGGAAACAAAAACTCCAGCAACCTTGTTTTCAAAGGAAACAAAAGCAATGCAAAGGATAGCAAGGTCTGAGGATCGCAAGAGATTGCGCGAACGGCTAAGAGATGCTCTTTTGGCTTCAGGGTGGAAAATTGATCTGAGACCTAGAAGGGGAAAAAACTATGATGACAATGTTTACATTTCACCTTCAGGAACATCTTTCTGGTCACTTCCTAAAGCATGGAATGCTCTGAAAGGGAGTCTGGGGATGAACAATGAAATATCAGAAGAAATTTCTGGCTCATTGGAAGAAAACAAAGAGGCAGAAACATCAAAACATGTAGACAGAGGCAGTGGAGGTGATGGTGGTGCTTCAAACATCCTTGCGATTAAGGTAATTGATGAAGACCTTAGTTTATTACAGCGGAAGAGGAGGAGAACAATGGAAGATGGTGAGAGGAAAGCTGGTAAGGGAAAGAAAAGAAAGAAGTCTTCTCATGAAGTAGATAGCGATGGTATAATTCTATCTGATGTCAAATTCAAAAAAAGAGATGAAAGGGCAAATAAAATGAAGAAAGATGGTAAGAGAGTAAAAATTCAGAGACCTTTATACAAAGCAGGCAGTGAAGATGCCAATTTAACTGATGTTAAATTGAAAGAAATAAAGAAAAAGTTCAAAGTTGGTGGATTGGATGTGGCAACTCCAAATTCAAAGTTTTCAGAGAAAATTAACATAAATGAGAAGATAATGCATCAAACTCAAGTTAAAGGACCTGGGTCAGCACAAAATATCTATTCGACTCCCCTTTCTGGTCAAAACCATTTTAAGAGAAGGTTGCATGGGGACTCTGAAAGGAAGCATTCAATAACAAAGGCATTGTCTAATCATAATGTGGTAAAAAGTGGTTCATCACAAGTGAAAAAGAACAAAAGTCGGAGGGGAGGTTGTGGTTTGTTGGTTCGCAGCTCTAAAAAAGGGGACAGACGTCCAGGTGAGCAAGGGGTATCAACTATTGTTAAACGGACTGTTATTTCCTGGTTGGTCGATGTTGGCATTGTGCCTGAGAATGAAACAGTGCAATATTGGAATAAGAAAGGTACGAGAGTAATGCTAGAGGGTTGGGTTAGAAAGGATGGAATCCTTTGTGAATGTTGCAACAAGGTAATTTCAGTATCAAAGTTTGAAGATCATGCAGGTGCCACACGTCATCGACCTTTTGAAAATATCTACCTTTGCTCAGGCAAGTCACTGACTCAATGCTTAAGGGAGGCATGGGATACACAAGACGAGTCTCGGAAATCTGGCAAATCCATTATAGAAGTTGATGAAGATGATCAAAATGATGACACATGTGGCCTTTGTGGTGATGGAGGAGACTTGATCTGTTGTGATAAGTGCCCTTCAACCTTTCATCAAGATTGTCTGGAACTGAAGGTATAGCTGAACTTGCTTTCCCTTATTTGAATTTTCAGTTACTCTTTAAGCAATACTGAAATATGAGGATTCCTTTGTTGATCTATGAAACTACTTTGTTTAATGGAGATCATTATTTATATGTCAGTTTCATTCAAATAGAATTTGGAACCATTAATAATGAATGCAGTCCTTGCAGAGTATTCCGGAGGGTGATTGGTACTGTCTTAACTGTACATGTGGGGTTTGTGGAAAAGTTGGACATTTAGGTGAAAATCCAACCAGCACAATGGCAGATGTTCTCATCTGTGATCAATGCGAGCATGAATGTATGTTGGCTTCTCTAATATTTATTTTTGATTTGAATTTCCATTTTAATGTTTTCTGTAGGAAAATTTCTTGTCTGGTTTTCTAAGCATAGATTTTCTAAGAAGATAGGTTTATGACAAGTCTTAGGAGTTAGCAATATTGAATTCATACATGTTTTTAATCCCAGATCACAAGAAGTGTCTAGAAGAGAGAGGAATTCAAATGCCCTGTTCTGTTTTAGACAATTCCACCTTTTGTGGGAAGGCTTGTCAGAAGGTATGCTTGGCTAAAATGTTTGTAATTTTGTTGATCATATATTGACTTTTTCAAGCTTTACAAATATACAAGTTTTTTTGGAGACTTAAGGGTCTGTAACTATTACACGTGGGGTATGACCCATAACATTGGAGACCCTGTGTGAGCCGATTAAGGATGCTGCTCTTTAAAATATTGGATAAGTCAGCTCTAATTCATTTACCATTCATAGTACATGTTGATAAATGTTAAGCAGTTTCTGAAGGTAGGGTATGCTATTTTTTCTCCTTTTTGTTGACTCAGGTATATGTTGGGCTAGATGAACTCCTTGGAACTTCAAATTCTCTTGAGGATGGTTTTTCTTGGACTCTCTTAAAGCGTTTTGATGATGACCAGCACAGTTCTTCCTCTCAAGGGCCTAGTCAAGATAGAATTGCAGAATGCAATGCAAAGCTTTCTGTTGCTCATATAGTGATGGATGAATGCTTTATGCCTATAGTAGACAAAAGAACCAACATAGACATGGTTTCAAATGTTGTTTTTAGCTGCTGGTGAGTCCTTTTGCAAAAATCACCTGTGTATAGGCTTTCATGATATTTCCCATTAATTAAATAGAGGCTGCTTATGGAAATGGTTTCTCCTGTCACTGACATTAATTTAAATCAGTAGCCACAGGCTAGCATTGCCATTTGTACTGAACCACACTCTGGTAAAGAAGTGAAATGAATTAATTTACAAGAATCAATTCCAGGCTTGTAGTTGCTAATAATTCCATCCTTCATCTTTATGAAGTTTTGCTTGATTTGAAGCCCCACCAGTGTATGGCCGATATAATCTCATTCATATCAGACTTTTTTCTGTGATTACTACAGGTTTTATCTCTTGTGCTCATCTTATGAAAGCATATTTTCTTGTACAGGTCAAACTTCAGTCGCTTGAATTATCAAGGGTTTTACACTGCAGTGCTGGAGAAGGATGATGAAATAATATCTGTTGCATCAATCAGGTATTATTTCTCAGAATGTTCATCAGGTTTTGTTGAATTTCTTTTTTTGTGAATGAGATGAAATTTGTCATCAGATATCTCAGACTAATAATCCCTTTTAATCTGTACAATATACAAGGAACAATTCTCTAGAGACCCACCTGATGCAGTTTTTATGCATACTTGATCATAATACAGGATCCATGGAGCACGTTTAGCAGAGATGCCTCTTATTGGAACTCGGCATCATTACCGACGCCAAGGAATGTGTCGACGTCTTGTGAATGCAATTGAAAAGGTATGCCAGGGCTGTTTTTTCCATAGTGATCAACATTCTAAAGCAGATCTGTGTTAGATATAATTTATGTACATGCCACAAGGCCTATATACATTGAGTAGAAATGCTTTGGCTGGTAAATAATACTTCAATAATGACCTATTGAAAATTTAGTTTGACAAGTCAGTTTTCTTCTTGCTACTGCAAGATGAGATTTTCTGAGAATTCTGTGATGGCATTATTTTTGAGTTCATGATCAACAAGCAAGTGCTTCCAGGCCTATATACATTGAGTAGAAATGCTTTGGCTGGTAAATAATACTTCAATAATGACCTATTGAAAATTTAGTTTGACAAGTCAGTTTTCTTCTTGCTACTGCAAGATGAGATTTTCTGAGAATTCTGTGATGGCATTATTTTTGAGTTCATGATCAACAAGCAAGTGCTTCCAGGCCTTTTAGTAGTCTCTACAAAGATATTATTCATATAAAAATGATATTTTGAATTTTAATATGTTGAGGTCCATTTCACTTGGGCTGAAGTGTGGATTTGGTTGCTCCTTCTGGCTTCCAGCCATGTCCATGTATGGAAAAATTTATGAAACACTGCTGTTGAATAACTCCAGGAGCTCATATTTTCTTGAAAATGAAAATGTACTTCCAGTTTGACAGTATTTATAGATAACATGAGGCAATGTCTCATTCTTAATTCCTTGCATGTTATATAGTGTTAAAATACTATTTAAGTTTTGAAATGTTGCAACTTGTATATAGATGCATCTTAACATTTCTGTATCCTGCTTGTTTCAGATGTTATTGTCTCTTCAAGTGGAAAAACTAATCTTACCAGCAGTACCTGATCTTCTGCAGACATGGACTGTAGCCTTTGGTTTTAATCCATTGGAGGTCTCACATAAGAATGAAATTAGACAACTGAATTTAATGGTCTTTCCAGGAACTGATCTGTTGCAGAAGCAGATATGTAGTCAAGAAACATCAACAGACGAACCCGCAGGTCATTATATTCTCCAAATTTTATCTTGTTTTCTTTTCAGGAGGTATTTAACTAAAATTACACGGTGTAGAATGTTGAGTTTGAGGAGGCTTGATTTACATGCATGATAACAAGGTAGTGGCTTAAAATCAAAAAATATGATCCAACATTAAATAAGGCAGATTTTGCTGTCATGTTGTAACATACTCACCTTGAGACTCATATTCTCACCCCTGTTACTTGTTATCCCTGTCCTGGACACACATACGGAGATGTTTGAGGATTTTAGGAGACTTCAGATGAAGTTTTTTGGTTACGTCTCTTATAGAAGTTTCTTAGATGTATCATATGAATTATAATGCTTTTTTCCTCAAGTGCTAATATCAGGTTGACAACCTGAAAGAATTAAAGAAATACAATAACAGACTTGTAATTTTTTATTTATTGCATGAAAATTTATGAGTTTTATCTTTTTTATAGCTGAAAATTTTATTATTGAAGCTCAACAAGGTCCTAATAAGAAGATAAGCAGTAAAAAAGGCTTAAGATATCTACATGAACTATAGCTTTATCAATTAATTGGTACCCCATGATGGTATTAGTAATACATGCACATGCACAGTCATCTCTAAGGACACCTGTACAATGTTTTAAATAATGCTATCGTGACTGGTTAAAAATTGCATTATTTCTCATGATGATGATTAATTATCAGTAAAATTAGTCTTTGCTTTTATTTATCTTAGTTATGTTGAAATATTAGTTTTAAAATTTTAAGCATTTTACTTTTTTTAAAGTTGATAGTCTTTTTATAGTTATTTTTTCCCAACATTCCACAGGGATATGTCCCCAAGAGCCCAGGTGATGTATCTGATGCCCCTGATATCTGGGGACTTGGAAGGGGCACTCCCTTTTTCCAGAACTGGAAAGCCTTCTCCATTTGGTGCATAAAAATAGAAAAAATAACTTTTGAAGAAAAAATGCAAAAGCCCTTTCTAAAGATAGGAGTATTGTCTTTGCAAATTTGGAAGTTTTTTGCTGTCCCTGAAGCTGTGTCACCCATGTGTCTGGGTTCTCCCATCCTGGAAACTTGGAGAAACAATATTATTTTTTCAATTTCAATTATTTATGTTGAATTTAATTTGTCCATGTCCAATTACTAGTCTTCCATTTTTTGGAATAGCGTACCAGCACCTGCCCCTCTTTTCTGTACCAGGACACAAGTCCACATCTCCTGGTAACTATGTGTTGCACTTGTGGCATTTTGATGTTTTTAGTAAGAAATGTAGTTTTCCTAGCATGAAAGAGAATTGAATATTGACCAATAACTAGATTTAACATAAAAATCCTGCTAAATATGCTCTAGGATTATCATGAATAATCATACAGTGAACATGTTTGCAGAAAATGATATTGGTTGCTCCAAAGTGAGCCAGACCTTGAAAATCATTATAGCATGGACACTGTTTCTGGCATTCAAAATGATCTTTGCTTTTAACTTGGGATATATGTCATCCAAGTCATTTTAATTGGGATTATAGACCGACTCTCTAAATTATTTCCTTTTGTAAGGTAAATGATTTTGTTAATAGTGTAATCCAAAGCAGAAAAAATCTTTTGGTTAAACATTAGCAAACTAAATAAGATCTTTTCAAAAAAATTGGAAAAAAGGGGAAACATTGGTTTATTATAAAATGTAAAGAAAGAGAAAAGCTCTACTTTTTAATTTGAAGGCATTTTAATTGCATAGAGATATAGAGAGTACTAGAAAAGAGAGCAGAGATCTAGGGTGGCAGTCCCTAGCATGGTGAAGGGGTAATGACCTTCTTGGTGGTCTGGGTGGTAGCGTCCTTCACATGGTTGAGGGGTAGTGCCCTGAATGGGGTCTGGGGGTCGTGCCTGTAGCATGCTCCTCCTTGTGATACAAGGTGGGGTTGAGGGGCAAAGCCCCACCACCAAGCCCAAATTAAAGCTGTGAAACCACATAGACCTTCATGGGGCATGCTATTTTTTGTAATTTTATCGTTTTTAACCAAACTCCAAGGCACCTCTAAACCTTTCAAAAAATGCTTGGCTTTCACGTTATTTTTTTTAAATTAGTAAAAATATAATCTTAATATAATAAAATCATTTCGGCTTTCAATTATAATATTAGAATAATTAGGGTTCGCCTGCTAGCTTGAACGGTTGGTTTGGTTAATCTAAGGCTTTGGGTTCTTCCCATGTAGGTCCAAGGTTTGACTCTTGCCGGCCGGGTTTAAGCGCTGACTGTTGTTTGAGCCTGCACAGCCAGCCCCAATGGACTAGTCTTGACTCTTCAGCACCCCAAAACTTGGCACAAAAAATAAGCCCAAGACAAGGGCTGTTGGGTGGCTGGGTTGAGTCGCGGGGATACCATTGGGTTAAAAAAAATTAGAAACAAATTACATCCTAAATTTTAACACTTAACCTACAAATGGAACATTTGGAGCTGATGAAACCCTTACAAATTTAATCCTACAATAATGCTTAACACAAAATTTATTCAATGGTAAAGAGCCTAAACTCCAATTACCTCTTTTAACTTTTTTTTAGATAAATATATTTAAGATATTCATAGAAGTTTTTTTATAAGCTTTAGTTTGTATATGTTTAAATAATTTGTAAAAATAGCACAAACATTGTCAAATTTTAGAAAAAAATTGAGTGATAAGTGTTAAAATCTTTGAAATTCATGAGCATACAGAGCTGCTACCATCATTTCCTACAGAGAGAAGTCATCAAAATCTATGTTCCATGACGTTTCGGGGACGGGGATGGGGGGACGGCAGGGGATGTGTTTCAGGGACGGCAGTCCGAGGGCAGATTTTTGGGGACGGCGATATATGAATTTTTAAGAATATAATATATATAGATAGAGAAAAATATGTGCAAGAATATCAATATGACAATATGTGCATAGATAAAGAGTATAACAGCAGTATAACAGCTATATATATATGTGTGTGTGTGTGTGTGTGTGTGTGTATGAATTTTAAAAAATATAATATATATAGATAGAGAAAGAGAGCAATTTGAAATATCAAATATGTGCATAGATAAAGAGTATAACAATAGTATAACAGTGATATAACATATAACAGCGATATAACAGCAATATAAAGATAAAGTTTAACACTAACAGCAACGCCAATAACTTAACTATTAAATATAAAAGCATTTTGTTCAATTTTAGGTTGAATGGCTAAAGTAAATATAATAATATTTTATTATTTAGTCAATGTTATTCAAATGGGGATAAAACATTTTTATCAAATATAATGAAATATTTAATATTTCATTATAAAACATTTAATAATTAATATTTGATAAAACTTTCCACAGGGTTTCGGGGACGGGGACGGGAGGACGTGTTTCGGGGACGCGGGGATGGGGGGTCTAAGTTTGGTGGCGGCGGGGGGACGGCGGCGGGGGGGCGGTAAGGTGCTGAAATACATATAGTACTTGAAAAAATAGTTATAAAAAGATGTATAAGTATAAGAATTATAGATCTTGGAGACAACTAGGAGTCCCCTAGACGTCTTGAGGAAACCCCAGCATCCTCGAAGTCCTAGTGGTGTGTGTGTGTGTGTGTGTATGAATTTTAAAAAATATAATATATATAGATAGAGAAAGAGAGCAATTTGAAATATCAAATATGTGCATAGATAAAGAGTATAACAATAGTATAACAGTGATATAACATATAACAGCGATATAACAGCAATATAAAGATAAAGTTTAACACTAACAGCAACGCCAATAACTTAACTATTAAATATAAAAGCATTTTGTTCAATTTTAGGTTGAATGGCTAAAGTAAATATAATAATATTTTATTATTTAGTCAATGTTATTCAAATGGGGATAAAACATTTTTATCAAATATAATGAAATATTTAATATTTCATTATAAAACATTTAATATTTCATTATAAAACATTTAATATTTAATATTTGATAAAACTTTCCACAGGGTTTCGGGGACGGGGACGGGAGGACGTGTTTCGGGGACGCGGGGATGGGGGGTCTAAGTTTGGTGGCGGCGGGGGGACGGCGGTGGGGGGGCGGTAAGGTGCTGAAATACATATAGTACTTGAAAAAATAGTTATAAAAAGATGTATAAGTATAAGAATTATAGATCTTGGAGACAACTAGGAGTCCCCTAGACGTCTTGAGGAAACCCCAGCATCCTCGAAGTCCTAGTGGTGTGTGTGTGTGTGTGTGTGTGAATTTTAAAAATATAATATATATAGATAGAGAAAGAGAGCAATTTGAAATATCAAATATGTGCATAGATAAAGAGTATAACAATAGTATAACAGTGATATAACATATAACAGCGATATAACAGCAATATAAAGATAAAGTTTAACACTAACAGCAACGCCAATAACTTAACTATTAAATATAAAAGCATTTTGTTCAATTTTAGGTTGAATGGCTAAAGTAAATATAATAATATTTTATTATTTAGTCAATGTTATTCAAATGGGGATAAAACATTTTTATCAAATATAATGAAATATTTAATATTTCATTATAAAACATTTAATATTTCATTATAAAACATTTAATATTTAATATTTGATAAAACTTTCCACAGGGTTTCGGGGACGGGGACGGGAGGACGTGTTTCGGGGACGCGGGGATGGGGGGTCTAAGTTTGGTGGCGGCGGGGTGGCGGCGGCGGGGGGGCGGTAAGGTGCTGAAATACATATAGTACTTGAAAAAATAGTTATAAAAAGATGTATAAGTATAAGAATTATAGATCTTGGAGACAACTAGGAGTCCCCTAGACGTCTTGAGGAAACCCCAGCATCCTCGAAGTCCTAGTGGCGTCTTGGAGACAGCGACATTGGTGGTGGGATGGTGGCGTTGGTAGGGGGACGTCCCCCCCAAGTCCCCAAGTCTTTGAGATGTCCCCCTCTAGGAAACGCGGGTTTTTTTGGGGGGGACGCGTCCCCGTGGAACACTTATTAAAACATTTAATATTTATCAACTATCAAGCAATTTTTATTTAATTTGACAATAATATTAGCTTGTTTAAAAATTAAATGTTTCATCAAATATAATGAAATATTTAATATTTGATATTTATCAAACAATTTTTATTTAATGAAATATTTAATATTTACTAAGTAATTTTTATTTAATTTGACAATAAAATTAAATGTTTTATCAAATATAATGAATATTTAATATTTATCAAGCAATTTTTATTTAATTTGCCAAAAATCAAAACATTTTTGACTTTGAGGAAAGGGGGACGCTTGGGCATCCCCGATACAGTTGGGGAACTCCTAGCCGTCCCCTAGCCATTTAGGTGTCCCCTTTTATTTTCCAGCTGTCCCCTTTTTTGGGGACGCGTTTCCTGCTGTCCCCTAGTTTTCAAAAATCAGGGGGACCGCCTGGGGATGTCCCCCCGTCCCCGAAACGCCATAGGGGACGGGGACGTATGGTTTGGGCGAGGGGACGCGTCCCCGTGTAACACAGATTTCAAAATAAATTACAAGAGAGACCTTCATTTCATTCAGAAACATCACAGATCGACAGCTAAGTGGATAATTCAAAGAAGTAATGGTGAGGGGAAAACATGAGTTAAAGTATTAAATTATTTAAGTTTTTATACATTAATATGAATGAGTCTTTATACATAAATTTGAATGAGTCTTCTTGACAAAATGCTTTAAATGACAAGAAAATGAACTTATTGACAATTTAAACTTTTAATTTAATTTATTGTATACATCGGAATCATTTTCATTTTTGAAGTTCAGGAATTTTTAGTAAAATCCTATCTTCACTCAAATTGGTGGGTTGAGTCAATTAAAAAGGGGTAAAAGATGGAAGTGAAAATCTAAGCTCATGTTGGTGAAAATTTAATCTCATTAAAATCTGATTCAGACACATTTTAACAAGGAAAAAGGGGCCAGCAATTGTTGACTTGGATTTTAAAAAAAACTGCAATATTTTCAGGGAAAAAATTGCTGGCAGTGGCAGTTCCCAATTAGTCATTGTTTTTTTTGGCAATTTTTGCTTCTTCGTGTGAAATTAGCCATGCGAGGTTTTAAAATATTCTCCTTCGAAAAATCACAAATTGTTCGCTAGTTCCATGTTTTTGCGAAAAATAGCTAAAACAAAAATAGATCAGAAAAATCTTAGTTTTTCGTGATGTTCATATTATGCAAGCACAAGCTATTTGAAATTCTCTCGGCAGAAAAAAGCATAGGGAAGTTCTTGTGTAACACAGCATAGCCATGATTTGCGCATATCAATGGGACTAGATTTCGTTGAGATTGTAATTGATTGAATCTGCTTTCTAATGAGTAATTTTGTTTAAAATTGCTAATAATTTTTGGCACCATATAGTTGCATGCCATTCACTCAGGCCATGAAATGGTTTAACATGCAGGTTAACTACATTTTTAAGGAGGCTATAATAGCACCCGAAGGACTATCCTCTTTGTTGCCTGTACTATCTTGTTCGGTGCATAATTTACATTGGAGCAGCTTTCCAGGAATTGCACTTACACTGGCTTGAAGAATTTTATGCTGGCACCAGTGGTATTACTAGAGACGGCAGTAGCTGGGAACTAATGGATTGCAAGGACAGGATACAAAAATTACCTGGTTGTTTTGCATAATTCACAGGTATAAGAGTTGAAGAGTTTTCTTCATGTCAGTGTTGGAGCAATTGCACTGTAACAGACTTTTTTTTATTGAGAATCATTTTTTGGCACCAGTGAGTTAAATAGAGATGGTAATTGGGAATCGAAAATTAGCAAAAACAGGTCACACCAGATGACCTGTTCATTTGCCAGATTTCACAGGTGTAAGAGGTCCTCTTCAAGGCAGTGCAGCATTTGTTGCAGTGGTTGTTCTTGGAGGTAATATGATATAATGTTTAAAGTTAAAAAGATTTCTTCTGATTCATAGGTCTCTTTAAATTTAGCAGTTTTCTGCTGTTGTTGAGTTCAGCATTTGTGTGTGTATAAAGGAATTTCTTATTATTTACGTCAAAGGCTAATGACTCGCATCTGTCGTTCTCTCAATAACACAATTTTATCTAGAGCCCTGTTTAACGGGTATATACTTTTTTTAATTAATTCTTCTGCCAATTGCTAGTGAGAACACTGATACTAGAGAAGTATAGCGAACAACCTAAGATCCAGTGAAATTTTTATGGCAGCCTGTTGATATGCTACGTGAACATAGTCCCCCATTAAGAGTTAATAGTAGCAGATATTTATTTCAGGATTACACCTTTACAAATGAAGGGGTTTACTATGCTTGTAAGCATTGTGAAAAATTCCAAGGAAAGGTAATAACTTGTATATTTTTGCCACTTAGAAATTTGCTAATGTATATGTAGTTTTTCTCTATCTGATAAAGTTATCAAGAAATCTTCTTTCTTGAATCATTATGATGGTGGAATTAATCATGGCTGTGTGATTACTCGTGTGTGAAATTTGACTTTGGTAAAAAATGGGGCAAGGAGAAAAAAAATTCATATGAAGTCTTAGCAAAAACTTGGGCTGAAATCAGTAAATTGTAAAATCATGGGATCTAAAAATGTACAAAAACATTTCAAAATTCTGAATGTTTTATGGTCATCTATCAATTTGTTTATAACTCTGGGAGTTTGCAGCATTATTGGCAAGCTCTTTCCAGGGCTTGAGTTAACTATTCAGCTTACGAAGTTTAGATTTTATAATGATGTGGAAAATTATGGTATTATAATGTGTTTTGGAGGAGTAATTATGATTGGGATATAATTGGGAAGTGAAGCTGATTGAAATACATGGGTCTTTGATTTGGATTGAAAAGGTATTAGAATCCTTTGTATTAGGAAAAAAGGATTTGTACTTGCTGGCTGAATTCAGCAAAGATTTTGGTTACAATTGAGTTCTTGATAGACAAAACTTTTTCATGTCATTTTCAGGTTAAACTGAAAGTGGACTTTGCAGCTCATGTATATCAAAAGTTCAAAACATGATGGTGGATACACATCTAATATTCATTCTCAGGTAATGCATATGCATTATATACCGATATAATGAAACAGTTGTAGTTATGGCATTGCATGCTATTTGGTACAGGCTCTCATTTCTGAGGGGATTTAGGCTTTAGCTCATTTTCTTTTCTTGATGTAGGGTTTATTCCAATCTGAAAGTTGCAAAATGTATCGTACATGCATGACTTTAATTTGTACAAATAAATTGGAAGAATTCTTTTGCCAACAAAGTGTTTTCTACAATAGATGGTACTGTAGGCTATGCGGGTGGATGTGTCAGGTGCTTGTGGGTCAAAAATGGGACTGAATGGCTTTTGGATTCGAAGAGTTGGATCATTTTGAGAGATTATGGGCTCCATTGTCGTACATATCAATGGTGTAGCTAAAGAAATTGCTTGGAGAGAGTACGAGAGATCCTATATTATTACATGAATATTTGTGAATGCGGTCATCTCTTCTCAGCCCTATCCACCTTGTGGTTGTGCAGAAGACTGGTGGGTAATATTTGATACAACAAAATCACGTGGCTTCAGTATGAGGCTGCCTATATTGCCAGAAAAGCAATCAGTTTTGGACAGACTGCATTCAGTTATGGATAGCCATCTATTTAAGTCTAAATAATCACTTTTGGCCCCGTTTGTACTAAAAGTACGTTGTTTTCCATTTTCTTGAACAAGATTTACCATATATCAGATAACACAACTTATCTGTTTTATATTTTACAATGTATATACGGGGGCACCATTTTCCAACCTTTTGCTGAATCGGCTTGTAATACCTAACTGGAGTTGAAATTATTCCACAATTTTCATGTAAATGATTTACATATGGAACTCAAATGCAGAGATGATAAGGTTTTTAGTTTTTTTGTAAACTGTGACTAACTTTTCACATTTGGGATTGCTCGTACTATGCCAAATCTGGACGATTGCTTCTTGAAGATTTTGGAATGCTTTTGCAACACCCAGACCGTGGTGGTTTTATTGTTTTGATATTTTTTAAATGCACGAACCCTAGAGCAAGTAAAAGTCCCTGGTAATCAAATTTGTGGAAACTTAAGTAATTAAAGAATATCTGAACTTTTGTCGAAATATGAAATCTCTGAGACATTTTTATCAAAAGAGAGACCAGACATTAAAATCAAAGTTTCGGTGTGGTAGTTTTAGGCTAAAAATATCTTCTTAGTAATTTGGAATTGTTTTATAAGAAGCATGGAGAAAGCCACACGCTGGTAAGAATGGCCATACGTTGGTAAGAATGAAATCATTCTACTTATTTTGTTAAGTGGATTTGCTTTGATATGATCTAAAACAGGATTGTGACAGTAAATTTTAATTAACACCTTAAAAGCTTTTTTTTTTAAATTTCTTTCTGGAAGATTTTTAGTCTTCATATCCGGAAGATTAGGAGAGAAATTGAACGTTGTTTATATGGTCGTACTTTAAATACATCATAAAATTCAAGAAGCCAGTCGTTGCATAAAGGAAAATGTTGGTTTATATACTATCCTTTTTGCATAGGCTAACTGAATTTGTAATAATAAGAGCCATAATATTTCCAGTCCATGACAGTTACTGAGAGTGCTTCATCATCAGAATTTGTATTGAAAGAATTTCAAACTTTTGAGTGTAAGCTAGTATTTATCAAACTTCTAAAAGAGGAATGCAATTTTGTGAAAGTCTCACAAAAGGGAAGGCAAGTAATGTTGAATCCACAGCTCGAGATGTGTAAATGGTAGGTTGTGAACTATAAATCCTTTGTTGAACCCGACATTAATGGTGTCATAAGGAAAATACTAACTTTAGTTTTATTATGATGTCACCATCCGAAGGATTTATTGTGTTATAAGTATTGCATCTGCGAATACTGCAGCCTGTAGTAAAGAACATATAAACTTTATAAATCAGATGATCAAATGCAACATCTTATGACCGCAACACATTTTAAATTCAATAATGTATTGGAGAAAAATACATATGTATTATACTATTATAGTGAGTCAGATAAAGACCGTGAAAACAAGGTAAAGCTATAAATCACATTTTGTTTATTTAAATGTGTACCGAAGGTTGGTTAAAAATTAGATTTGGTTGTCAACCCAACGAATCTTTTAGAAGTTAATTATGAATGGGGACGGTGGGGACGGGATGTCTGTACCTTGGATGTTGTTAAACCTAAACAACTTTGTGGCAAACTTAATACAGTTCCCTGGGAACCATCCCAAACGGAGGACTCTCAGTACATGGTCATCAAGTTAAATACACCTTGCAGAGGATGTTCTGAAATTTGCAAAATGTTTGATACAAGTTAAATGAAACGAAATTGGTAAGTGTTTTAATAGTTAACAGTGGAAACTATGAATATTTTTAAAAATATTCTATTTCAAAAATTATTAATTTTCTTAAAGATGTTTGCCTCGTTAAAATAAGCCGTTGGCAAATCCACGGCATACAATGTCACAAGGGTTCACACGTCAAGGATTTAAATCAATCAGAAGAATTGAATGAGAATCCATCAGATATTAAACATATTAGTAAATTCGCATTTACTAGTTTCAATAACCGATCAACTGGATAAATATTCTGTCCAGCCCTGGTCATCATTGCTTTTGACGCTAGCCTCGGTTCACGCACATCAAGTTGGATGTTAAGTCCTACGTATTTAATTTGGGGTTCTGCTCTGTGAGTCCCATAAATTTTCCAAAAAATTCTCAGAGTTGAGCACAACTCATCGAGTTGTAGTTATTTATTTTCTATTCCATCTATAAGCATTTTGTAGTGATTACTGTTGCATATACAAGTAGGTAAAACTTTGAAAGTATTGACAGTAGGTAAAGATTTGAAAGTATTGCTGTCAATCTGCTTTAGTCCCATAAAATTCTCATTTGAGCACAACTCATCGGTTGGAGTCAGTTATCCTCTATTCCATCTTCAAGCATTTTCTTTTTATTAGTGTTGCCCATACGAGTAGGTAAATTTCAAAA
This sequence comes from Sequoia sempervirens, assembly GCA_007258455.2. NCBI lineage: Eukaryota > Viridiplantae > Streptophyta > Pinopsida > Cupressales > Cupressaceae > Sequoia > Sequoia sempervirens. The sequence continues at coordinate 19,371 of VDFB02333190.1, read as the reverse complement.
GTATGGCCGTCAACCCAATATTGCTAATGGGCCTCAATAATTTCCCATCTTACACAAGATTAGCCGATGTATTCTTGAAAGATATAAACTTGCTCCAGCTCTTCAAATTTACTAATAATTGCTCTGAACCATGACCACTTGTGACAAATTTCTTATCTATAATCCATAAGGGAGAAGTGGAAATACGTGCAACCGATTATAGTGGCTATATCGAATGTTAAACTAATTTATGGTGCACCGATAAGCAGCACTGGCTTTACCCCATTATAGGTTTTGTATTTAATAATGTATTAACAAGTACGTTTTATGTCTTTTGAGGGCTGAAGATATTGAAACATCTTATTTTTTATTTTGATATGATTATTTATCTTGTTTGTGCAGTGAGCACTCTGAGTTGTTGAACAAAGTTAAGTAGAATGGAAATTGGTATGTTACAACATGCAAGATTGCATCCAATACTCATATGTATGTATAGAGTTGTGATTTTCATAAAATCAATCAATAATTAGGAAGCTGTCATGAAGTTTTTTAATTTAAATTATTATTTTTTAATTATATAAATTTTGGCTGCGTTCGTATCTGCAGAATTACATGGAGTCCAGCGTGTTTTAACACCAGAGTTATGTGATTATTTGGATGGGCACAGAAACTCAGGGGTGTGAAAATCAGCACGGATGCACTCAATCTGTCAAAATCTAGCCCGCAAAATACTGTCAGGCACTGAATTCAACGCTTAGCCAGATGATATCACCGACCATTGGGCTTTGTTGTAGGGTTTGGGAATGGATTCATATTTCCTAGTGAGGGCACTGGCTATCCAGCCATCAGCATCTAATGGCCGTGCCTGCTATACCTGCAATTAAACGGCAGTGCATCACGTGCATATTACGGATAACAGTGCCGTATAAACAGTTCAAATGCACTGCTGGAGGTCCTTGGAGATCTATTAGGCTAGGAGTGAAAGTCAATATCTAAAATTTACTTAGATTTTAATGTAATTTAATTTATTAAGTTTAACGACCTTTAATTTATCTACGAGAAGTTTAGCGACCTTTAATTTATCTACTAGTTCAAAGAAAAGGAGTTAACCTTCTTTTGTAATGTTTAGGTGGTGGAGTAATCATTCACTTCCAACGCAAAAAAATTCAAAAGGAGGCTTAAGAATATGTTCCACTCCATTATTCATTTTAAGAAGCATACAAGAAGGGAGAAGTGTGGATTTCCTTTGTTTTGTTTATAGATTTGAAGAGAAAAAGGAAGGAAATCGTAGATTCAATGTGAGATTCTTCAAGTGTAAACATAGAGAATAATATTTAAAAATTTAGATAAGATCTGAATATCATGGTTGTATATTATGTTAGCATTCAAATTATTTATGCATAATCTATCGATTTCATAGTTGTGTGAATGATTATTTTGCAATCTTTCACGGTTGATGTAAATCCCTGGTTCCTTATTCACCCATGACATCTAGGTACTCCATTCCTTCTTTCCATGACTTGCAGATGTTTCTTAACTTGATCTCCAATTGGTTATGCTTTATATTTTGCTTCCACAACCTACATTGCTTTTTACTTTGTTCCCATGACTTGTAATTCTTTATACTTTGTTCCCATAACTTGAATTCTTTTATACTATGTCTAGGCCTAGACATTGATCAAAAGTTGTTTCCTAATAGAGAGTTTAATCTAATGACTTTGAGCTTATTTCTCTACAGGGTGAACCCCTCTATAATCTCTCAAGCGATGTGCAATGGATTCTCATCTACACCACAAGCATAATCATTGTTTAGCAATAGTATTGTTATTTCACCTTAAAATTAGTATTATTGTTGAATTACAAAGCTATTATTTCAATTATGATGTCAATATCAATAGAGAATTGATTTCAAATTTAGTTATAGTTGATAGAATGTGAAATATGAAATTTAGCAATAAGTATAAAATAAATTCTTTCCTAGTGTCAAATTAAAATAATTACTAATGTTATATGTAGTTCTACACTAGTTTAAGGTAATCGACAAATGTTATTACATGATTTTTTTTGTTATTTAGTAAGTTATATGATAGACCTATAAATTGAATTAGACAACTGTGTTATGCTCTGACATCACTCATTAGGGATCCTGGTGATAAAAAAATCAAGTGTTCTCTTGCAAACAAACTTATCATAGTGATTGGTATAAATGGTGCCTCTGGTTCATATGTATAGGTAATGCTATCATGCTTGAATTATTGCACTTGTAGCCTAACATAACTACATCAACAACATCTATGACATCATCCCTTTAAATTGTTGGGGAGATATAAGGAAAAAAAACTTTTAAGTGAACAAGCTATCTTCCTTGAACAAGACTTATGTCATAGGTAAAATTTAAACATTACAATTAAAACTTCATGTGAAACACCATGTGTTTGAGGAGTAGTTGTTTATCTAGGTTTTCATCTCTATTTCACATAATGAGTGGCAATTGACAAATAAATGTATAGTGAAATAGGATCTTTGAAAGGGTTGTGTATCCACTTGTATAATTGCATAAACATAGTTTCAAATAGAATTACATATTCTATGCCCTTGGTTCTCTAGTATCTTGATCTCATGGATACAAGGTATGCAAGTAATCTAGGAAATGAAGGATGCTTCTAGTACTCAAATATATAGGACATTGTGAGGTTTTAGGTCTAGACTTTTCTAATCTTAATTCCAAACTAAAGAATTGTTAAAAATATAACAATTGTAAAATTAGTCTCCAATACTTAGAAGAATTTTTGGGGTGGATTAATCTTGTACTTGTTTGGTAGCCCGAGACTCAAAGAAAGGTATAAAATCATTACTTTAATTTATATAATTTCACATAAAACTTTAGTATAATATAATGGACATACTGTAAACTTTCAATAAGTGAATTAGAAGTCAGATTGGTTTTGATAAGTCAAAGTCTCTAGTTAGAGCTTATTTATTTTGATATCTATCCCAATATGCTCGTTTGATGATTTAAATGTCATCCTATATTGGATGGAGGCATGGCTTGTATTGACCATGATAAATTGTTAGTCATGTATGGACAATTAGTACAATGGACAAAAGAGTCTAAATTGACAGTGTAATTGTTATTTCATAATGGATAGAAAAACTCAAATTGGTTATAACTGATTGTTTCATATTGAACAAAGAATTTAAAATGACAAATTGACAATTTTAGAATAGTCAAATTGATCAAGAATTTAAACAAATAAACTATCAAAAACAATTAAAAAAACACAAAAATTATCTTGATAAATTGATAAAATTTATTAGAATTTTGAAATATTATTTATTAGAGGTCTAGAATTTAGAATATTGGTCTACCCTAATTCATGCACTACCTATTTCAAAATAGTGATCTAATTGTATTAGGCTATGTCTAAACCAGCACAAGACATGCTCATATCTTGTACAAAAATGAAACTTGGACATGAAAAGCATACTCCGTCTCATGTTTTGAGAAATTTTCCAGACAACAAGTTACTTTATCATTTATATAGATTGTTTTTTATTTTATTTGATATTGTAGATGAGTCACATGGTCTAACTCTGAACATTCTTAAATATTTGAGACATCTCTTTGCATCTTCCTCGCCCAAAAGGCATTCCCTTAGTAGCCAACTTTTAATATATGATATAAATCCCCATGCCTTGCACCCCTACATCTCCAAGTGGCTGCATATACCTAATACATATGGATGCACACTATAGTCTTCTAGAGTTATTTTCAATATTTCCCTTTACAATGGACTCTTACAGTACATTATTGTACATCAAAATGTCTATACTAATGACTGATGAAAACCTTAATACAAATATATTACAAACTTCAAATCAAAATATTGAGTTTGATTGGGTTTTTACACTCTAGATTATAGCTTGGCTATTTTGAGTGAAGTTCCACTCTATAAATGATTGCTATTAGTCTAGATTACATAAAATATTTCTAATTTTGCAGAGCTATCTTGTAAATATGTGTAGTGTGTATTGAAGAAATATTATTATTTTGATAGGTCTTATATGTATGGGGCTTCAGTTATGCTTTCTGATATGTTTTTATGAACACTTCGTAGTTTTAAAATTATAAAAAATAATGAGTTCATACTTGTTGACAAGTGTTTTGACATATTGCAACACATGTAAATTTGAACAAACTCACATCTCTCTTGAAAGAAAATTAAATTCCTAAATAAAAGATGACCATCTTAAAGTTTTGGTTGTTAGGTCATGACTTATTGATTCACTCAATTGTTCGTGGTTTTGTTATTTTCACAAACTGACTTACATAATTTTATTCTAGAATTTGTACATGAGGATTAGATCTTGATGATAAATCAAATGTTGACATTCCAAACCCTAAAATTTGGTTCCATGATCTTGAATCTGATAACTTATGAATTTTGTGAACACTTTATGACCACTGATTTCAGTACTTTGTTGTTGTTTTTTCTAATTCTAAACAATTTATAAGAAAAAGATCAAAACAAAGGGAAGAAGAAGAATCCTAAGAATCCTAACTTTGAAATTATGCTGGAATAATAACATGCATGAATAAATTAATATGGATAATAAAATAAACTTTGCTTAACGAGATTGAATCATAAGACCACAAAGTTAGTGTAATCTCTTGAAAAATTTAAATTACTTAAACTTGTATAAAATTATTAAAGCACCCAATTCTAATGTAGTTCTAATAAGTATTTCACCCAATTCTCAAAAGAGTATTTCTCCTTAACAAAGTACAATGTATTGCCTTTCATAGGTCAAGGCATAAAATTTTATAAAAAACAATAGTTGGGATTAATCCAATCATAAATGGCCTAGATTTTCATGCTTTTGACTTCTCATCTATAAATTGCCCTTTTTTTCTAAATTTAACATGCATATTGAAAATAAATTAATATTTCTAAAATAAAAAATTTGAATACACAATCTTAGTTTGCATGTGCTTTTCAATTTTAAAATAAAATTCCTTATAACTACCTACCCAAAAGTCCTAGTTAACCTCATTTTTTATGTCATACAAAAAAAATATAAAATTGTAATTTTCCTATTTTAAGCTGGGCCCCACCATCTTTAATCAATTTCTTCATTTTTTGCTTTTTCCAGTTACATAGATATTAGACAATATCAAATATGACTTATGATCTTCAAGATCCATCTTAAATATATGCTTTGCAAATTGAGCTCCATTAGTTTCTTTGCACTTGGTGTCTAATGGATGCTTCAAACTTGCAAGTGAAAGAAAGACCCTTTGTATAGATGAAATATATAGGGTAATTGATTGAAATGCCACATACAAGTTTATTGACCTTGGAGTCTCAATACCTATAATAGGTACTAGAGACCAAATGAATTTTCTCAAAACTTCACAAAAAAATCTTGAAATATAATTTTTTTTCATTGGACAAGTTGTCAACAATCACAATATGCATTTAAATGTTTAATAAACTAATTACTATTTTTAGTTATTTTGAGGGTGAAAAATTCCTTAAACTAATAGGATTCAAATTCATGACTTGGAATTGTTGTAATACAAAATGAGAAGAACTTGACTACTAAACACAAGCATAGGAAAGCTGCAACAAGAATTGAAGCAAAAACATAAAATCCTCCAAGATTTGTGATTTAATCAATTCAAAATGTGCCATGTCACTTCCTTTGTTGTGTAACTATAAACTAGGAGCAACACATAAGCAAAATTATGGTTGTCTTAATACCAAGGGAGAGACGTGTATCTTAAGAGCCTCATTTATAGTCAAATTATTTAGGTTGTTTTTACAACAAACCTTCCCCTAAAACATGTCCATATTACCAACCCAACTTTTTTGCTTTACGAAAAAAATATTTACGAGCTGTTTCTACATAATAATCATTTCCCAACACTTGAATAAGCACCAATTCTATTGAAAGTTTGTTTGAAGACAATATAATCATTTTCCAAGCCTACAAAGGCACCCATTTCCTCTTTGCTTTTGTCTCGTGACCAATAAAACTATTAATTTTTCCCTTTCTAAATTCATCTTGAATTAAATTGTAGCCTCTTTTCGAATTATGTTCTTGCTTTTGAGAGTAAATAATTGTAAGAGTCTCCTTGTGGTGAAGGCCTAAAGGAAAGGCCACTTGATTTTTAGTGGTCTCCCTTTGGAATTATGATACTAGTGATCCATTTCTCTTGAAATCACACTAGTATCATAATTCTTCTGCATATCATATGTGACCTATTTTGAATCCATCTTTCGTCACTTCCTCCTTCCATTATCTTCTTGTAAATGATCCTAAAATATTAGCATCGACATGTTTACTTTATCCATTGCCTCTAAAGTTTGGACATTCTAGTACATTGCTCTTGACATTGTTGCTGGGAGCTTTCAAAATTTCTCTTGAAACCACACTTATATCACTTGCTAGTGGCACTCACTCTTCCTCCCCATCCTAATATGTAACAAGTTGCAGATTCTTAGTAGGATCATAAATCTTAACCTTTTCTAGCCTCATATTTCTTGAATCAAATCTAATGTTTTTGATATGGAAAAACAGGTTTTGAAGGGTCCCCGAAACCATGAACAACAAAAGGAAGTTGCTAAAGAGAAATGAACACTAGTACCAACAACTCAAAAAAGCCAAAAAAGTTGTCAACAGATAACAACAAACAAACTGACAACAAAGCCAATAGCAAAACATCAGCGTAGAAAGCTGGACAAACACTAACTAAAACATATTATCAAGAACCTTAGTCGTAGCCAGATTACTAGAGATGACCTTGTCATGCATCTCTACCACTTCCTCTAGTTCCTAGAACAAAATTGCTTTTTTTCTTGCTCCTAGTATGTAAGCACGGGCTAGTGTCCACATTCTTCTCCACCAGGTTCATCTAACTAATCTCAGCTGTAGCCTCCTCATGCTCACCGAGGTCCAGGTTCTTACCAGTCAATTGATTACTTTCTCATTCAACAAAGACAAGCCTTGGACATTAGACTTTAGGGACTGGTTACTACTTTTCACCATGGCCTGCAGGTCCTTGTTGATCTTGTTCACTCTATCCTCCAAAGCCACAAACCACTCCTCATTAACCCTGTGAACAACATTTTCTAGAGTTTCCAGCCTCGCCTCATGATTATTGCTAAATTTTTCTGTATCCACGACCACCTTATCAAGGACCACATTCATCGTTTTGACCTTGTCTTTCACCGACCACTCTTTTTTATTACAGTTCACCGGAGCCACACAAACATCCTACCACTCTTTCAGAATGGTATTTAGGTCCTTAACCTATGAAAAAAGTCATTTAGCAAGAGAAAGGAGGTTTCTAGTGCCATCCTCTGCCATTCTGCAAAAAATATCCATATTGATCTCATCCCAATTCATCAGAGCAACAGTAGGAAGGGCAACATTCTCATGGAGGTCCTTTCTATCCCCACCTTTGGCTTCCAAATCCTCCTCAAAAGGAGAGTCCTCCACATCAATAACCTCAAATTTTACTTGATGTTTCTCAAGAATTTAAGGAGCCCTTTCTTATCATCAACCTGCTTGACCTGATCATCGCCCTTGTAAACAGGTGACTCCAAATCACCATGCCTGAGAGGAGCCTCCCTAACATTCACAAAACCCTCAACTTCTAGGGTATTTTCCACCAATTCCTGCTCTTTCCCTCTTGAACATTCTCCTGAAACCCCTTGACACAAGGAATAGGGGATTCCTCCATACCTTTCATCCCATCCTCCTCCACCCTTTTCCTCCCATCCTCCCCCAGATTAAAACCATGCTTCTCCTTCTTAGAGCCCCTTTTATTCCCCTTCGAACTCTTATTGCTAGAAGGAGCAACAACATCCTGGGTAAACCCACAAAAGTGGTTTACAATTTGAATGAGGAAGGAAAACTTGTAAAAAATGACCCCATGCCAAAATTTTTCATTCTAGGGGTTCGAACAAACTTGTTAGTTCAAACGAACCAAAAAAGGGTTCGCTCAAACCAGGGTTCAAGTAAACCCATTTAATGCATGCAAAGACAAAAAGAAAATGAAAACCCCTTTTGGGAAGGGGGTTCGCTCGAACCCCCTTGGTTTGAGTGAACCACCCTTTTCCTTGATTTTTGACCTTGTTCACAAAAATAAATAAAATTTTGCACTTCAGAGCTTAGTTTGAACATGAAAATGGCGGAGACTTCACAGAACCAACTAGAATCAGGTAGTCCTCGAAACGAGCTATCCAACGAATATAATTTTAATATGTTTTGGTTTTATTATGTATTTGCTTTTTTAGTTTTATTAAATATAGGTTTTTCACCGAAAATCAAGCTCTTTGTTCTGCACATGTAGAAAAATAGCATATTATCAATTTTTTTTTTGAAAAATATGAGTGCACAAGATATTGAAGTCCTTGATCCAACAAAAAAAAATTGAATTTCGATACATACAAAAAAAGTTACGCATTATACAGTCGTGCTATGTCTGAATTGTAATTGGTTTGACTTCGAAACTTGATTAAAGAAAAAATATTCAATAAAAAACTATCTAACCAAGTGGAAGCACTAGATATCAGAGTTACAAATCTAAATTTGAAAGAATTATAATTTTATCCTTCATGGAAAAAAAGTTATGGGTTATATGGTGAGCATCACTTTTTAAAAATGCTATTTTATGAAAAAACTAGTTTTCGAGGGAGATGGAAACAAAAGTGCAATTTGATTCCAAAAATTTTGAAAAAATATATTTAGAATCTACAGACAAAATTTCACGAAACTCTAGTTTGCATCATCTTCAAATTCCTCACGGTTTAGCCTCTATAGGTGCCCGAAAGTGAAGATTTAGTTAAAAATAATAATTTCAGTGTCAAGTTTGGCCAAAAATTGTAAACCACTATTGTGGGATCACCCTCCTTCATTTCAATATCAGTCTCGTAACCCTTCAACCAGGACTTGGAAGACTTTGAATCATCCCCTGACTTCCCCTCATCATCCAACGAAATAGCATCATCAAAGCTTTCCTCCTCATAGTCACCATCCCATTCATCCTTCGACTCACTAGTATCATAATCAAGTGCAAAGTAGAAGAAAGCTTAGGAATCTCATGTAAAAAATTCAACTTAATATAATCAATAATAAATTTCATGAGACCCTCATGGAGGATTTCCTTACTAGGATTCTTCGTATGATCATCAATTCTAGTTTCCATAGAAACAAGCAAGTAATAGGGGAATGGCGCCAAATTGTTGTGTTTGAAGTGATTAAGCAACATAAAGGGGTAGCCATAAATTATCGAGTACCTACCTTCAAGCATGAAGAACTTCATTATAGCTAGCGCCACATCTCTCCACAGCAGCTTGATTGAATTTTGATCATACCCACCGATTCCCACACCCCTAAACCTTTCCCTTTCCTTGCTTCTGAAAAAAATTGCTAGGGCAGTCTTTGAAGCAACATGATCCCTGTAAAACTTCTTCCCTTCATTGATAAACTAGTTATCTCGACAATGAACTCCTCAGTGATATTCACCCCCATGTGGTAACACAACATTCTATTGTTCCATCCATTCACAAAAGCCTCAGTCACCTCCAAATCAAAACAATGGAGTTTGAGCAAGTAGGGGAAAACACCACCTTTCTCCATATACTCCCAAACAATCTCATTCCCACTAAATTCTTCACAGGAAATCAACTTGACTCTAAAACAATCACCTCCCATAGCCACCTGAAATAGCCTACTCACAACCTTTGCCTTGTTCCTATGAGCAAAAAGAGTTAGACAAACAATCCAAAAATAAAGCCAAATAACACCATAAACCTTGTTAGCCTGGCACTAGTACAACCAACAATTAAATCCCAATATATGATCTCGTTTGCACAAGATTTGTAATAATTAATCAAACAAGCTCTAAACTCAAAGTTCATAAACCAAGGGAAGGGGAAATAAAATAACTTATCTCCCAAATTATCCACTGCCATGAAAAGACAATTGGTCATGATTAGAAATACATTGCAAGTTAAAAGGAATGGCATCATAAGAGTACCAATGATTATGTGAGACAACCCCCAAATTGGTGAATCCATCAGTAAGAGAATTAGCCTCTCAAAAAACATGCGAGATTTTAATATCAAAGGATCTAATGATGGAAAGGGCATCTTCAATTAAATGCACAATAGACCACGATGGCAGAACAACCTTAAGGAGACAATTTATTATATTGAGGGAGTCCCCTTCTAACTAGAGCTTAGTCACCCTCGCCTCTTTAGCAAGTAAAAGGCCATGATAGGCTGCTGCTAGAGTCAAATCCAATGTTGAAACCATTATAAGGCTCTATTAAATCACCAACACCCACATTCTTGACTTGTTTAGAATTCTTCAATATATTCCTTTTTACATCATAATGCTTTTGCATCTCCATTTTGTTGAAATGTCAACAATAATGAGGCCAATACACATTACAAGAAGTTATTTCCTTGTAGCAAATACTTTGTGGTTTATATGCTTATCCGTGAAGATAGAAGAGGTGTTTTTGACTTCATCCATGTAAAATATATTTCAACGTATCAATTTCCATGGGCACCACAAGAGGAAACTATAATTTTATTTCTTTTTCCTCCTCAAGTGTAAGCTTCACAAAAAGAACACCAATATTCTTAAAGTCTCTTGATTTTGATTATCCTTAGGATTAGTACATCATTTCCTAAGTGCTAAACCCAAGCAAGAGCAAGTTGCCTTGGAGTGTACACTTTGCTTTAAGCAATTGCTCAAGGCTTCTCAAATATAGTCATTTTATTTTCATGATTCTCTCCTATAAACTTGGGAAAATAATTTCTCTAATCATTATTTGTTAATATTTCAACCAAGTTTTCTCTAGAAGAGAGAAAATCTTGACTTGAAGGGGTATACAACATAATTCCAATACTAAGTTTCCTACAATTTGGAATGATTTCTTCCTCTACATCCCTAGTCTACAAAGACCACTCTATTTAAACCGTTAAAATATGATGAACAACATGCAACCTTCAAATTATTGATGTATAAGCCTTACAAAGCCTAATGTATTCTAGTATGCATTTCTTCAACCAATTTCTTTGTTTTATAATGATAAATTCTATAGGACTCAAACAAATGATGTTAGTAGTAGATATTAATGTAATCCACATCATTCCTCTATTATTATAGTTAATGTATTATCCTTTAATGTGTCTTAGGCCACACCTAACTAGTAGCTATTGTTTCATTTTGAATAACATTAAAAAAATAGGTACATCAAATAAGACACTAATTTGCACTTCAATAAAGGATGTAAACATAATTGGAACTCTTGGTTTTGATAATTACATTCATCAACTTCAGGCTTGCCATCTTTTCTTTGTATAACATTTTTACACTTAGTGGTAGTAATGGTGGAGTCCTTGAGCTTACCTTTCTTTTAGATTTATCTATGCCATTTTAAATAGTAAAGAATTAATGGAGAATCAAAATTCCAATAAAAAATATTCCACACATTTCCCTTTTTCATTGCTCAAGGCTCTTTGGAAGTGAATGGGAAAGTCAAACTTTATCCTTCAACCTCATCTACTCCCTAAGAATCTTGTTGTGATTTAAATTTGCACTCTTTAGTGGTGTCATGGTGGGATCCAAATGCTTCATGAGGAAAGGCACGCTTGAGATATTGAATGAAGCTTGTAGAGTGAGTTGAATAGCCTTAGACACATCTTCCACAGTTGCCACAAATATTTTTTTATAGAAAACCCTAATACCTCGATCCACTTCTGATCATCGCCTTGCACTCAAATGCTTGTAAATTTTGCATCACTAGTCGATTTTTCCATTTTCTTGTAGGCATTGGAAAGCTAGTTAAAATCCCTATGTAGTGTATCAACTAATTTTTCTAGATTGTGCACCAACAATTAGGTTAAACCATTTAAAGTTTCTACTTTGCTTTGAAACTTTAAATACTAATAGCTTTTCTAATGAGGTTATTTTTTAGTGATTTAAAAAAAACTTATTAGAAAATCACAAGGAATCTAATGGTGCTATCTATTTCTACTTTTTCTTAGTTATTTTGTGCTTTATGGCTAATAATTTGAATGCAATGCCTCTCTTATCGGTCAAAGAACAAATTTTGAAACTACTAATTCATGATTTTGTAGGATGCCTTATTGAAGACAATTTTAAATCATTTTATTTTTGATTTTTTTTCTTTACTCACATTAAAATTGGAATTCAAATTTACTACACATTTTGATTTGGATTTTAAAATTAATAGTCTTTTAAATCTAACGAAGTGGGGTGCAGATGCTCTTCTCTTGCATGCTTGTGTGATCTTGAGAATTAGAAACATACACTTCTTCCCAAATTTATTTTGAGGAGATTTTTCTAAGGATTTCACCTCATAGAGTGATCTCAACGACATGTTTTGGTGGAGTATATAAAGGGAGACAATGAAATTTGTACCTCAAAGATTCATTATTGTGTTTGGAACAACCTTGGGGCCCTTGTTTGTCATGACACAAGGTGAAGGGACATTCACTTGCATTTATGTTACATTCTTGTACATGGGCTTTGATTCATCTATTTAAGTCTCATATACTTTTAGGTATATTGAGGATATATTAGAGAACTTGTATATCCTAGTTTAAGACCTTTCAATCATGCTTGGTTGTAATACACCAATAAGTGGTTAAGCCTTGGTATGTTACTTACCTAGTGTCCCTAAAAATGGGTGTGGATGCTAAATATACTCTCCCCTAGTGATAATATAAGAGATCTTGGGTGATTAAAAGCAATTAATTCCCAAACATATGACTTACACATCACACTTGGACAAGAAATATTGGTGGGCTTACAATCAATTACACTCCTTTTAATTGAATAATTTAGGATTATTAGCATGTCTTCTTTGTTGATTGTTGTTAATAACATGTACATTTTTGCAGCCCCAAACACAATTCTAAATTCCAAAAAGCTCAAAAAATGTACGCCCTTATTTTCTTAGTTTATGATTTTCTTCTTGCTAAGGTTTAGACATCCACCAAATCCAAATGTTCATTACATTCATGTTAGCAAGTGTGACAAGAGAAAAATTGCACAATAGTGAATATTTTCCTTGAGAAATACAAATAGCGTGGGTACATTCTCTACATAATAACAATACATACACTCTATCCTTCACATGCCTCATAGATTCATTGCCTTTCTGCAATTGGACATGGTGTGGTTGAAACCCTAGACTAATCCCTGCACTTGCATAACATCCAATCACCATCAACAAAACCAACCTCTTCCAAAAATGATCAAAGAATATCATATATCATCTTTTAGGCATCTATAACAACCACCCAATTAATCACTAATAAAATAAGCAAAATAGTGAAAACCACCTGATTAATCACTAATGGAGTTTGGAAATTAGTGAATAACATGAAGATAATGTAGGACTAGTCTAAAGGAATCAACAGTTGACTATTTTTTTTTTATAACATTTAGAATGATTCTACAACTATTACCATTATCACAAGTTCTTTTACAGTTTCTTTGCACAAGTATAAAACTCAAATCATAATAAGTTATGGCTACTCGTATGCATAGTTGGCATCAAATTGATATCATATACAAACAATCTAATTATAACAAACATGCTCTTTCATAACAATTCAAATATATTGTGTTGTAAATGATAAATATAAGTATTCAAGTAAGAGTCATTTACTCATCTAAATAAATAAAATACAAGATAACAATATATCATCATTTGCATTATAGAACCTATACCATTTCCTTCTATAATTTGAAGTGGAAGGGAGAGAGAGCATCATTGAGGTAATATCCACCCTACCACGAAGCATTAGCTTCCCCATGCTACTCCACTAGAGAAGCCTGACCTATCATAAAAAATCTAGCAGTATGTAGCTAGCATGCATGATGAAATCCAATTCACTATGTGAGTCATTGTCACTTAGCATACTTATATGCTCATGCATCACATATCCAATATAGTTGTCTAAAACATATCATGGTGATGCAAATCCACCAAGGTAACACACTTATGCATGGAGGTCAATGAAATTCAATGTTTACAACCATAGAATGTCTCAATCATCTTAGAATGATGTCTTGATATTCTATAAGATAAGTAAAATAGTAAATAAAAGACAAGCCCATATTGGAATTAGGTAATAATGTAAATGTTGTCACTTGGATTTTGCACCCTGTTGAATGTAAAACTCAAAAATCCAGTGCAACATGGGAAGACCTCATAAGGTGTGGGTCACTTGCAGAATGATGGTCAACCTCCGGAGAAGGTTGGCTTCCTTTGGGTATCACCTAAACTGACGATCTTGTAAAGGGAAAAGGGAGAAGGAGTGCATACAAATGAAACTAAACTATGGTGATACACTGCATTGATAAGAAATCATGAAATGAGACAAGAAGAAAATACATTGGGAAACTTAATTGCAACTGTTTCACTTACTCAATATAACTTCTTTTAGACTTATGCATTATTCTTAATAGGCTTGATCTACATACACATCTTAAGAAGGAAAAATAAATTTTCACAGCTTTAAGGTATGAGTGCAGACTTATAAAACACAGTTGTAAACTCGCATAATCAAAAGAAAATACAGAAATGAGAGTTGTACAATCATTAACACTAGCTTCCAAGGTAATCTCTGTGTTGTATTGCAAATTCCAGTTGAGTTACAAAAAACATACATCAGTTGAGAAAGGATTAATAAAATCACTAACTCCTTCGAATGCATAATCTGAACTGCTTACAAAAAGGCAAAAAATGCCTTATATATCAAAAATGTGTCGGCCCCTTAGGGTTTACAAAAATATCAGTCCTCGGGATAGATCTCTCCTTAGATCTTTTGATTGAAATTAATGCTGCACCTGCGTGTCCTTGTTATCCATGCCGGTGAAGAAGTCGCCCCCAGGAGAAGCCATAAGATCTTTATTCAGCTACCACATTCATTTCCTGGTCTCGTGTCTGCTTTCTAACCTACCTGTCGAGTGCTTTGAATGCCCTGAGCCCAGAACAGACCCGCGTTGTCTCCATTCTGTTGATCTTCTTGGCACCAGTCAAGCTGCCAACGATTCACCTGTAGCTCCCTCAGATTGGTCGAGCATACTCCACGTTGGATTCCCGGGCGGTCAAAGGTCGCTTCATCAAGATCGCATGTCGGTGAGACATTGATCGTGTCTCCCTAATGCGATTATACTCTCATAGCAGTCATCGGTGTAGCTTACAACCATCGCTGAGAGTTCTCATCGAGCTTCAAAAGTCATACCGATATCCCTGAAACCATCGGCAAGACACTATTCCTCCACTGAGACATCATGACGAAATCCCCATCTTCGGCGAACTCCTTCATTTCGGGGAGACACTTCTATATCGGCAAGACCCTATAGCGAACACCACTTGTTTTAGTGAGAGCCCAAAGATATCTTTCGTTGAGACTTCAACCTTCGGCAAGACCTTCTGCCGAGTGCATTCTGATCTCCCTGAGCTCCACATTTCCTTCGGTAAGACACTGGCGGGTCGGAAAGACCTCATGGCGATGATGTCTCCATCCGCCGGTGAACTCAACTCCATATCAGCGAGACATTTCATACCCGGCCAGACTTTCTGCCGAAGACACCTTGCTACAACGAGGTCCTATCTCAGTCGGGGAAACCATCTTCGTTCATCGAGACATCACAACAAGGGCACCTTGTTTTGGCGAGACCCTGCCCTGTGTCGATGAGACATCTTGGCGAATTCATCTTGTTTTGGCGAGGGCCCATCCTCCTGTGCTCGACGGTCAGTGAGACTCATTGGGTCGGGGAGACCTCTCCCCGAACTCTAAACATTACACCGCAGACACCCTTTGTCGGTAAGACCTTTTGCTATCGGTGAGACCTCATATCGATATGGATCCCTCTTGGCGAGACTTTTTCGTTGTCGCCGAGACATCTTGCCAAAGGCGCTTTGCTTTGGTGAAGGTTCATTTTAGTCGGGAAGACTCTTCTTTATCGCCGAGACATCTCAGCGAACTCAACTCCTGCGCTGAGAGCCTTTAGAGTCGGGGGGACCCTTTTGACTTCGACGAGACCCTACAGTGAAGTTTGCTTGTTTTTCCGACGCCGCCTCCTTTCGGTGAGACCACACCCCATCGGTAAGACATGTTGGCGATGATGCCTCCGTTCAGCGAGGCCCCTTGTTGGTCGGCGAGACATCATGACGGTCTTGGCGACTCTTTCTCCTTAGAGGATTTTCATGCCGAACTTGACTAAGGCAGGCTCTCTAACTGAGTTCCCTATGACCTAGCACCAGATGTATGATTTTTCCCTTGTTGCGAATGTTCCATTTGGCCTTCTCGAACATCTATCACATGATTTATCCTACCTGATTGAGCCCGTAGGTGAAAATTGGGCAACAGTAAATTCAAGGTAATGGAATTTATTGAATAATACTCCACGTACCACATGTTCCCTAGACATGCTCATTACTAAGTGTTAAAAGGCGTAGGACAACTGAGAGGGGGGGTGAATAAGTTGTCACTAAAATTAAACTCAAAACTTCAACACTTATTAACTTCAAAACCACACTGTTATGTTATTAAGTATGAACATGAAATGCAAATAACAAAAAGTAAAATCAACACAATGAACACTAGATTTTTACGTGGAAAGCCCAATGAGGGAAAAACCACGGTGAGGATTAACTCACAATATAAAGTAGTTTCAAAACTGAATGTATAAGGCTCATTGCCAAGGGCTCACTGCCCTAAAAGGACTCACTCTCTAGATACAAAAGCTCATTGATTACAAGGACGCTCACTACCTACAAAAATATTTACAAAACAAAATTGGGCTTTACAGCCAAAATGAACTGAAAAAGTGCACCTAACAAGTGCTGATGCAGTTTTGGTGATGCTCAATAGACAGACTTAACACACTTCATCATTTTTGCTCTTCTTCACTTTCACATCCACTACTGCCTCATTGATTACACACTATCTACAAAAAATGTTCAACATATATATACTCGATCTATCCGCAAGCATCAATTAGGTCGGCCTAATTAGATGCAATTCCTTGTTTACCAAAAAAACCAACCTGTCGGCTTCAAGCATTCACAAAATCTTCCCCAAATAGCAATTCAAATGTTCAATATGCTACATCATGTCGACATGGACCTAAGATAGGTTGTACATACATCCGCAAAACAAAATTAATTCACCATATCATGACTAATCCAAGAAGTCGACCAAAAATAGACTTCATTGCAAAAAATAATCAACAAAATAATGCCAATACACCGTATGAGCACTAGAGCACGCAAAATTCTGAACATACATGCCTTCAACAATCATAAACTGTTTCCCAAAACCGCAAGCATCAACTACCAACTGCGGAGGATTGTGGACTAGAATACCAAAGGGTGCAACTTGAATACCGGTCCAAATATCAGACCAAAATACTGGATCAAACACTGTGACTTAAGCTTGCAATCACAACATGGTGACATCAATGATAACACAAAACTGTAGAGATGATCATTCTTCCAACACGAAGCAATTTAGGAACCTAAGCTCTTATGTAGTTTCTTAACTATAAATTGCATACTTAGGCCATATAAAACAATTTACACCTATAATCTATAGTCAACAAAAATGACGACATTTAAAATAATTATATCTTTCTCGTCCCTTGGTCAAATTTAAAGATTCAACCTATTTTGGAACGTTGATAGAACAAAGAACAATAAGAATAGTTTTATCTGCAATATAGCTCACTAGTTACCCAGAAGAGCAGTTTGACAACATAATAGCCTTATAAATTTGTGTAATTTAAATCGTTGGTTAAGAAAACAACTGATTGGATAACAAAATAATGCACTACCATTCATGAAAACCTTGAATGGTCTCCTATAAGAAGTAAAGATTCATATAGAAGAAATATTTACCACACAAACATCAAAGATTTAAAGTTACAAATTATTCAGTTTCTCAAACTATCCCATTAAGACATGCTTGTGGATTTATAAAAATATTGAAAATGTGTTTAAGCTCAAGGAAAAAATATTTCTACTATTTATTGTTTCCATACAAGAGAAAAATAAAATATAAAATGGAGATGCTTTCCATATTCTGAACATATTTCACACAACCACAATGCTTTGTTTTTATCAACTGTTATATTTTCACAGTCACAATGCTTTCTTTTTGGGAAATGACTTCAACTTAATTCTTAAGACACAAGTGGCATTGAGAAATGCACATTACAATACTGGTTTGAAGTACTGCAAAAGCTTTTGAAGGGAAAAACTTCCTATCACCTAGTCCTTTTCAATCTTTTCAAAACCAAAGTACTAAAGTGGAGAAAATAGAATTCTCAAAACCATAAAGGAATTTATCTTTGCATGAATAACATTAATTAATCTAGATATATCGTAGTAGTTTTGAAAATGGGCAATAGAATTTGACACCTGAAACAAATTACTGGCAAAAACTATGAAAGAACAAGACAGATAATGTTCAACCCAAAAGTTTCACTGCGTAGCTACAGTGACAACATTCCACAAGTAAAATTTCTTAATAAGTATTTAAAAATGCAGGCAGTCTGATCCAGTGACTCTTCAAAGTGGAACGAGCATTCCACATGACTTTGCATGAGACTTGGATATAGTTATATGAGTAAGGGAGCAATGATATGCACATAACCAATTTGTAATACATTGATATTATCCAAAATAAGGATTAAGGAAACATAAATACTTATAATGTCTAAATATTAAAATATACTTTTATTTTATTAATAATATCGACTTTATTTATTTATTACAATAATAATCAGATATAAAGCAAAATGTTATTTGCTTTCTCATGTTAATTTCCATTTAGTTTGGAATCATTTTGATAAAATATTTTAATACAATTATAATCAACAAGTAGAGCACTTTTGTACTAAGTTTGGCTCATAACCTAAAATTGACATGAGCTCTCTAGGTTTCATTCTTAGACAACTATTCGTAGGTAAAGAACACATAAATATGTACTAATTGTATACAATTTAGCTGCATGAATCTTAGTGTGAGCATGTCGATCCCATCATGATAGGTTACCTCCACTTGCTAGAACCTTTTCCCTGATGATACTCGCTCTCCAATATGAGAATATATCAATAATTCATGATGCATTTATGAATTAAACACATAATTAATCATCATCATTATAATCATTTTTCTTAATTACCCTTCAAGTAATAGTTAACATAACCAAATTGTCTTTCCTAATTACCTGTTATTAAACAATTAATATAGTAATTTTAAGTGATTAAGATAAGCTAATTAAAGGGGATGTGACAACATCAAATCATAATTTTTCACATTGT
>VDFB02333189.1:0-15446 GCA_007258455.2 Sequoia sempervirens | reverse complement strand
TAGATATCCACAAATAACCTAGAAAGCCAACACAAGACACAATGTGGCACTAAAGCATCCAATTACCAACATGTGGATCATATAGGGATGTTCCTTGAATATAAAACATCACTTTCATACACTTCTTTCATACTCTCATTCCATCAACAGCCACCGTAGACCAAATAGGTATAGAAAACTCTTTTCAAGAAACATAGAATACATAACTAGATGATGTAACATTTGTAGAATAACTTGCAGACCACTTCAGCATATGAGATTGGAACTAAGACATTGCACATATGTTGATAATACATTCACCAAGTTGAAAGAGCAGAGATAAAATACGAAAAAATATGGAGCATTTCCTGGACCAATCCAGACAACTAGCAACACTGCCAAACTTCTGCAATCCATGATAGGAACCTCCTTGGAAACACAAGTGACTTGAAAAGATAGGAGTTCAACATACATAGAGTATTGAAATTGAATACCAAACCGCAAGAACATAACTATAATAGCAAAGGAATGCAGAGAATTCTCCCAAACAGACTTCAATGTAGCTTCCTAAACCAGAAACATTTAAGCAACTTGCAAAGACCAAAACTTCCTTTTAGAAACACATATATTATCAGGAACAGTAGGAGAGAGCATGAGACAAACTGTAGACCTTCAACAACATCTCTCCAACATTATTCATGCTTCTAATCCTCATCTTAATATATTACTATAAAATCAACTCTTTTGATAGTAATAATGCATTATATGAACGCTAGCAAAAATACTTCTTTGATAAGGCATGATATCCAATCATTAAATTCTTCAATTCTTATCATCTCTGATAAGGCATGGCATCTAGCCATGAACTTTTTCAATTCTTCTCTTTTTTGATAAGGCATGGCATCCAACTATTGTTAGACCAAACAAAGAAAACCAATGCTAAGGACTAACATCAATTACAACTAACAATCAATGTTAACAACAGCTGCCAATAATCTCCTTAGTATTAACATCAATGACAAACATCAATGTTGATATCAATGACAAAAATTTCCAACAATCTCCCCATTTGGCATTGATGGAAACACACTGCTCACTCTTCCCCTTTGACATCAATGACAAAGGGCCAAATATTTTTGCATAAGGCAGCAAGACTTTTTCTATCTTTAGGAGTAAAGAGCGAAAGGATATTTTATTGAAGTGGTAGCACATGCTCCCCCTTTGACTAGCAACACTACATTTTCACACACATATATGAGAACTGCATAATTGCTTCAGGACTCCCCTTACTACCAACTCCCCTTGAAGGGTAGCACCCATCAATCCAAGAGAAAGGATATGACATGAATTTCTCCCCCTAGGTAGATGCACCATTAATGCATCTAGTTAGAACAAATAGGGGAAATGACCCCCAACTTCTACGTCATCTATTCAAAAGTATCCTTTGAAATTATAGCCTTTATAAATATATTTGCAATCTCATCCTTTGTAGACACATACTCCATTCTGACTTCATGTTCTACAACTTTCTCTTAGAATGGTACTGGATTAAGATGTGTTTAGTCCTTGAATACATTACCGGATTCTTAGAAATGTTAATATCACTTGTATTTTCACACAATATAGGTTCATCATACACCACCTTCACATCCTTCAAAGTCTGCTTCATCCAAAGCACTTGAGTGTAGCAAGATGTTGCAACAATATATTCTACTTTTATTGTGGAAAAAGACACTAAATCCTACTTTTTACTTAACCATGAGGCTAATCTATCTCACAAAAAGAATGCACTTCCACTTGTACTCCTCTAGTCATCAACACAACCTTCCCAATCAGCATCAATATAAGCACTCAGAGAGAAATTTTGATCCTTTTTATACCGTAGGCCATAATTCGGAGTTCCCTTCAAGTATCTAAAAATTATTTTCACAACTTTCTCATGAGATTGCTTAGGATTGGCTTGAAATCAAGCAACCAAGCATCAATCTTTTAAACGTACTGAGACATGCAAAAATGTTCATAATTGAACTTGTATATACATACCAACCAGCACAAGTACCAAGCATATAGACATCTAGAACCATCTTCCTTTTGAAACTGTACTTGCAGACACACATTGCATAGCTGAATATATCCATAAGACAATATGGACAAGACATTATTTCTTGAGGAATACTCAACATTCCAGCAAACCTTCATCTTCACTTCACCCTACCAAAGTATGGACATAAATTTTGTCACTTGCATCTTTTACTTCAGAAGGTGTGAGGACTTGAGACTTTGGATATAACACCTTCATATCTTTCTCAACTTATCTTCTAGTTTGCAACACAAAACCCTTTCTTTTAGAGAGAAGCAGACCATGACTTTGTCAAAAAGTGAATGTCTCAGCATACTTCTTCACCTTTCTAAAACATATATTTATGTGCAATACACAAAACTAGAAAGATATTACTTAGGAAAAGTATACCAATCTTCCACATCTTTTACTTCCACCAAAGATTTCAACAGAGGTACTTTTATGTACAACAAATTTGTATACCAACTATTCAGATCCAATTATTCATACATGCTGAGAATTTTGACACCTTTTAGTTTTCGGGGGCAAAAAGATTATGCAATCTAGAAATCTCCCCCTAAGATAATACTCTTTCTTATTTTTCTTAGAATCTTGTGTGGAGTGCACAAGATTAGAATCATCCTTCTTCTCATGGTCTTCATTCTGTATCTTTTCATTTCCCCTCTTTTGTTTAATAGTACTAAGTAGGTGGCTTCACAAAACCATATCTACAATAGTTTTCCTTATGTCCCATATTGTTACACTTGTAGCACACAACATTATGCTCTAGAATAGAGTTGTTCCTCTTCACTTTAGATCTGCACTCATCAGCCTTGTGACCATAGTTGTTGCAGACAAAGAAATAACCATGAAATAAATTTATATTATGTCTTTGAGGTAAGAAATACCTTCTTCCTATGCTTCTATTCCTTCCCTATCTAACTCTACAATCAACAACCTTATGCCTAAAAATATTGTAAGCAAAATAGTAACCTTGAAAGTATTGATTGAACCCATTAGGAGCATGTTGTTTTGTTGATGGAGAAATTTTGAAAGCTTTCTACTTCTGGTCAGAACTATATCTGCCATATTTCTTTCCATTATGAATATTCCTTGTATCTCTAGAGGTATTCTTCTTAGAGTCTTCAGGGAAGACTCTCTCTTCTTTTGTTTTAGTCTTTTCATTTGATTTTAAACTATTGAACCAAACTTCTCTTCTTGAAAAATTGTTCCTTTTCTCTTTTCAGGGCATTCCTTAGGATGGTATTTTATTCTTCCAGCTCTAAACATTCAACAATCTTGTCTTTGAGTTTGATATTCAAGCAATATTTATTCCTCTCTCCTTCTTCAACCTTTATTTTTAAATCAGAGATCACACCTTCTACCTCTCTTAATCTAATTTCATATCCTTTTCCTTCTTTTACTTGAATTCTCAATTTGTCAAATTCTTCTTTTGATTCTACAAGCAAGCTTTCATATTTTTTATTTAGACCTCTTGCTTCATTCAGGTCTTCCAATGTAGACTAGAGTTTTCCTTCAAAGTCAATCCCCCGTTCATCTGAATTAAAGTCCCAATCTTCAAGTTAATCCATAGATTTTAGATCTAAATTAGAGAAAAATATATCTTCATCACTTAAGGAGTTTGACTCTTTAGATATCTCAACATTATACTTTCTATCAACAGTATTGAAATCCATAAAGAGAGTTTCATCATTTGAATCATTTGAATCATCATCAGAGGAACCACTACTCTCTTTGGAATAGAGACCCTTCTTGACCTTATCTCTTTTATTGTTGTCATCTTATTCTTTATAAGGACATTGGATGTAAAATGACCTTATAAAGAACCATTTAAAAGTTAACTTGCCTTTGTATTTTCCACAATTGAAACATTTAAAAGTTAACTTTCCTTTGCATTTTCTAATACCTTTGTTTAGTCTTCTCACAAATTTTTCTTCAACATTGAATCAATTTCATTAATTTGATCAGTAGCTTTATCTTCAATCTTTTTGTTAACTTTGAATGCAACTTCTTTCTTTGGAACATATTGACCAAACTCTCTCATCTCAAAGGAAGTAAGAGTATCAAACATTTCATCAACTGAATACTAATCCAAATCTTTAGATTCTTCAATGGTAGATACTTTGTGACTATAATATTTTGGGGGATATCTCAAAACATTCTTTACAATTTCACTTTCTTTTACTTATCCACCAAGTCCAGAGATGTCAAAGATAATTTATTGTACCCGAAGCATATAACTTGCAAATTCTTCATCTTCAATCATCTTTAGAGTCTCAAATCTACTTTTGAAGATCTACATCTTAGCTTGCTTCACTTTAGTGTCTCCTTCATAAATGCTACTAAGATTTTCCCAAAAATCTTTGGTAGAACTACAATTTGAACATCACCTTCAAAATTTCTAAGTCATCCAACCCACATAAGATAGTATTCTTGTCTTTGGCATTGCATTCATACAGTCCAATTTCAGTTGGATATGTAAGAGGAGTGGTGGGAGTAGTATAACCACTTTTGACTGATTTCCACACCCCAAACCCAAGATATTTTAGGTATCATTCCATTCTTAATTTCCAGAAGGAGTAATTAGTCCAATCAAACCTAGGACCCTTGTATGAACCATCATGTGCCATCTCAAATCTTTGCCTTAAGTTGTTAACCCTCTATAGAGGAACTGAGCTTTAATACCGATTTTTGAACACTTTCAGAGACTCAAAGGGGGGTGAATAAGTCCTCACAAAACTTAACCCATTCTGGAACTTGAAACTTTTAGGACAACTCAAACTCCTTTAGTAGATAAATATAAAACTTTAAGCAAAGCAATAACAAGAAAGAATATAGCAATTGGAATCTTTACCAAAGAAAGATATAGTAGTAATCAGATCAATAGCAAAGAGAAAGAGATAGATAATGCACACATACACAAAGATACACCAGATTTACGTTGAAAACCCAATGAGGGAAAAACCACGGTGAGAGTTAACTCACAATATAAGGCTCACTTCCAAAAGACTTACATGAAGGCTCGCTGCCTTAAAGCAAGATACAAAAAGTACTTACAGCACTGAAGTACCAACCAACTCTAGGATCAAGATATAGAGGACTTGATGAGATTCACTATTTCAAAGAAGGATACAAAAGACTTATAAGAGAATTACAAAGATTGCCAACACAACTCTCTATTGACTAAGGCATTTAAGCTCAATTTATCTTTCCTTTCAAAATCTTTAACACTGTCTTTATTGGATATTCAATGCAGCTCATTCACACACTTTTTCACACTTGTACACTTCTCCACTCTTATTACATATAAAATGATCTTGTATATTGTCATGCCATCAACAACCACCACAGACCAAATAGGTACAAAAAACTTTATTTAGGAAACACAAAATACATGCAGTGTCTCTCTGTCGTGGCCTTTCTGGATATTGATGTAAGTATTTATTATTATTGAATTGTGTAGTAAATATAATGAATTTGTTTAATTAATTGAGTAAATTAAAATTTTCCTTCAAGGTAATTTAAATGAATTTGGAAAATTAAAATAATAATTAAATAAATTAAGTTTATGAAGTATTAAGTAAATAGTTATTATTTTATAAATTAATTAATTTTCATGGTAAAAATTATTGTATTTAATTATAATTGATAATTTATTATCTTGTGAAGATAATTATTTAAATATAATAAAACAATGTGATTTTAAATAAATCTTGAAGATAAGATTTCGAACTAAAGTAAGAACAAGCAAAATAGAAAAAGATGGAGATAAGATAATTATTTTAATAAAGTAATTTAAAATAGATAAGAAGCTAGGATTTGCAAACGGAAGTGTAAAATAAAAACAAGAAAAGATGGAAAAAGATAATGCGTGCACATGCACTAAACGAGTTTTTGTATGGGAAACTTGTTTATTACAAGATTATTACTTGATTTTGTCTTCGAAATGGAAAACTTTTTTCTGCAACAATAATTTTGAAAGAATACGGTTTTGTTAGAAATTGTTTTCAAGTGGATTAATGATCTTGAAATTAAGTTAGAGATTTGGAGGATTCGAGTTGCAATTGTGAAGGACTTGATCTCAGCTGAAAGATTGTTCTTGCCAGGCGTAGGATTCCTTGTAAACGATTTCCTCATAACTTGAAAACGATTAAGGAGGTTAGATAACATGTCATTATTTATTTTGATTCTGTAGAGATGCAAGTAAAATAAGTAAAATGAGTATTCGTACGTATATATATACATAGACCTGGAAATCATCGTATTCTTAAAGAATTTAAATCCGATTGTGTGTATTTGCAACCATTTCAATCAATGAGATAAACCCGTGCCCTTCTGCCCATGCGTTTGCTTGAAAGGTTCTTCAACTACATTATTAAATCAATTTGTGTTGTAATGTCCTGCTGTTTGTTTATCCGATAACCTCCACTGCATGTATTGAGTTATTGTGAAATCACTGAATCTTGGTTTATGTCTTTTATTGCCGATTTCTACCCTTAGTATTTGATGTACGCTGTATTTTGGATTTTGAGTCCTGGAGCCATGCCTTTTTGGAATATAGTGATTGGCATTCGGTATTTCATACGCCATGAGCTTGTTCTCCAATGGAAATCGATACTCCTAGTTGTGTCCTCCCTGCTAATTGCATTTGTTTGAAAGTTTTCTGCACCTTAAGAAAGCTAATCCAGCGTACACTTAATTGTGAAATCCTTTCCTTCAGATTTTTTTCAGTTTTACATCAACAATGATCTCCACTGGAACATGGTATTGCTGTGCATGCTTTGTTTCGACTTTATTTTCATTCAAAATTAGTAGCTGATTTAAGCAGAGTAAGAATCATCGATTTACTATAACCTTTGATGGGAATTAGGTACCACGCTTGTCTAGCATTCTGCATTAGCAAATTGTTCTCACCTGTCTCTCTGGTATTTGTGCAGCTGTATCTTTTCTTGATGCTATATTACTCTCCTATCTCAACATGGGCCATTAGGAATAGTCGATGCTTTGTTCTAATTAGTTGCTGCTTAACTTGCTAATTATATTGTAGTAGGTTACATGCCTCTCTAGTTACTTTTCCTTGTAATGCATTCCCTCTTGAAGGCATTCATTTTGGCTATAATGGAGGCCCTGTGTTGCGCACAACACTCTTTTATGGCAGTCGTGCGTGCCCCTCCCTTCACTGTTGTGGTTGCTTTTGCAGCTCTTTGGCTCGCTGTAATGCATTTAGGAAAGTCTGCTAAATTCTCTTGGTCAACCGATAGCTTTACTGCAAGGCATACGCAAAACAAATAAGAAGGAAACAAGATTTAAAAAATATATTAAAAAAAGTCTACGTTGGAGGCGCATAGAGGGGAGCGGTTTGGAAGAAACGTGAAAAGTAAAAACAAAATCCTTAAAAAATTTAGCTTTAAAATCTCATACGTAGCTTATTAAGGCATCTCGTCCTTTTTGATCTTTTTCTTTTAAAACTAAAATATAATTATGGAAGTTACTTTAAAATAATTATGGAAGTTACTTTAAAGTAAGGAAAAGTAAATTATGTTATTTATTTATGTTTCTTTTAAAACTAAAATATAATAAAATAATTTAGGATATTTATTACATTTAAGATAATTGAATATCAAAATGTAAGTAAATAGGAAAATTAAATTATTATTGTGTTTTAACTGATTTTCGGTCAATGGAAAGATAAAATGTAATGATGAGTTAAACGTTCTTGGAAAATTATCGTTTTGATTGTGTTAGTGAATTAAAGGTTGATTATCTTTTGTGATTTCATTCCAATGTAGTTTCTTCTTGAGTTGATTTGGTTTTGAGGGGATCTTTATATGTTTATATAAATGTATACATGTGTTGTATTATAGTGTTAGTAATAGAATAATTTGTGCTTTATAATTATGTGGTAATGTAGATAAACATAGTTGAAATTAAATTAGAAAAAGGTATAAATTGAATTAATAGTAGCTTGGTAATTGAAGGGTTTAGTTAAATAATGGCATTAGATAATCTTTTAAATGTTGAATTCGTAGTATTCTCTAATAATGGAATTGTAGAATTAGAATGATAGATATCATACACAATGATTAAGTATTGTGAGATGCAGTTTGATTTAAGATGTAGTTGATAAGTTAGAGATAATGTTATTCGAGGAAATGATATACATTAGTCTAACCTGTGATATAGTATTGAAAGATAAATATAAATGTATAGTCGCGATGTATATGTTGTTTGCTTAGTATATTGTAATTGTATAGTTTATATGTATATAATATGATTTAGAATAAAAGAAAAGTTGTGTGTGATTATATGTGTATTGGGGTAACTAGATAAAATATTTATATAATTTCCTAATTATTTAAAAAGACTTCGTGATGAACAAATAAATTAAATGTAGTGGTGGTTGTAAATGACTTTTTAGTGAGTGGATTGATAATATGTAACTGATTGTTTATTGTTGTTTTTTCTGATTGTACATGTTATGGATTCGTGCTTGGAGGGGTGAATTGTGATGTTTCCCTCTTGATATATCTTCCTCTTGTGTTATTTCGAATTGAGGAGATTTTATTTATTTAATTTGTGTTGGAATTTTATTTGGAAACTCATATTGCTTTGACTTACCCTCGTTTGTGAGTTTTGGGTAGTTGGTCTTTTTAGGCTTCCAGAGGAGGGGAAAGAAAATTTTGTTTAATAATTATTTATTCTTGTTGGTTCCTTTGGAACGGTTGCTCTTGTTGCTCGTTTGATTTTGGTGGGTTAAGCCTTGCATTTGAAAAGTGGTTTTCTTTATTATGAAGTTCTAGTGTGAGATGGTGCATGCCTCACATGGTGATTGATATTTTGTTTGGTTTTGGTATCTTGTGCAAGTTGGCTTGTTTGTTTGTGAATTTGAGATTTTGTTGCTGGTAAGGGGGAGTGGCTCTCAATGGGGGTCTAGCGCCCAAAGTAGCTGGTCCAGGGTAACCCTTGAGAGTTTAATCAAGTGATAACTTAATTAATTAATTAGGGGGTTGGGTAGTATCTCACATTAATTCAGATAATGTAGCCTCACTCATGGGCCCAAGTGCTCGTTTAGGCTTGGAATGAGTGGGAAAGCTTGGAATGGCAAGATCAATGACCTTGCCTCTACATAGTAATTTTGGCAAGGTATGTTGATCCCGCATAGCGGCATGGGGGTCTAGCGGCTAGTAGAGGTGGTCAGGGTGATCTGGTAGTCTAGGAAGGTTACGCCAGGGTAACCCATAGCACATATGTGATGGCACTCCATCCTTTAGCAACTGTGTTTATCTGTTGTTTCCTTTGTTTCCTTTGTTCCTCTGGAAGTGGATGTTGTCTTGTTTTGTGGGTTTTCTTGTCGTGGAGTCATGTTGTCATTGTTCTCCTGACTATTTTGGTTGAGGATATTTCTTATCAACTCCTAGCACAGGGGGTGGGTCTTCCGGCCCACATGGTCAGGTGGAACGTGCTATGCACCCAATTGGGTCCCCAGTTGTTGATCAAGTTGTGCAGAGATTGTACCAGTTGCAATGACACCAGAGATGCACCAGTGTTGGATCTTGATATGGAACTTTGTATTCATACGTTCCAGATGTAATTCATCATTCTTGTACTCTTCCTAGTTTATTGTAATATTGTAATCCTTGGTTAATGTATCTTCCTGATATAATGTATTGTCTTTGTTCATGTTATCTTATGGTTACTGGTGTATATTTATCTTTCATGTGATGTAATGATGTTGATTCAATTGTGATGCAATCATGTAACCTCAAGGGACTTTTTTATATGTTGTACATGTATAGTTACATTTCAAGTTGTAGAAACCCTAGTTTCCCCCTGACACTGCTTCTGACTGAGTTTTGAGTTTTTCTGAAGGTTTTTGGTTTTTTTGCAATTTTTGTGTTTTTGATGCAATAAATGAAAGGTACGATTTTTGCAATAAATTGAAATAAATTCTATAAAAATTAAATAACTCTGAAATGGATTGAATATGGATGCCAGTATCTTTATTTGATCTTTTCTACTGATTACAAGAATACCCAGATACATGCAATGAATAAAATAATGAATTTTCAATATTTTAAAAACCTGATAATTGCTGCAACAGAAGTACAGATTGGTACGGCTGAGGTAAATGAAGTCCTTTTCCTTCTGATGGATGATGCCAGATGCCTCCAGCAATCCCAGCGCCTAAGATGATGCCAACTGGAAACCCCAATCAAAGGCGTTTCTTTTTATTTGATGAGTACGGCCAAAGGACAGAGGTACGGCCCTGACAACAGGTACGGCCTGTCAGAATCTGCAATAAATGCTGTACGGCTTCCTCCAAAATCAATGTCTGAAGCTCTGTAAATGGTGCGCCAAGTTGTATGATGGTTTCTGAATGAAAGAATATGACTGAAGCTCTGCAAATGAATTTACTCTGAAGATCAATGATTTCCTCTGTGTGAGAAAACCTCTGCTGGCAATAGATCAAGTGATATTTCACACTCTGAATTGCTTTCCGCTGGAGATGGCTCGTTCCCCAAGGAAGTCGAGTTCAAACCCTAAAGTCTGTGCTCAGATCAATTTGATCAGTTCTCAAAATCCAATAATCACATATGGCTCAAAACCCAAGGCAAAATCCTCTTTATGCTGAAAAGTGCGATTTCCTCAAGAATAGGGTTTTAATAAAATATTCACATTTTAATCTTTTAATATTTCAATAGTCTCCGTGAAATATTTTATAATAATCATTAATTGCCAAACTGGCCCCTTTTGATGATGGGCGCACCCCTCAAGGCAAAATCACTTAAGTTATAATTTTAAATTATAACTTTATATTATAATCCTTAATTAATTAATATTTAATCAATGTAATTAAATATTAATATTTCTCCCGTTACTTATCCGTTTCCTGTTCCATCTGATCCACGAACTCTGAAGTGATTGATGCCGCCAAAGCCATACTGCGAGGAGCTACTTTAAAAATAGCAATTCTGCAAAAAGCCTCCGATCGAGCCAGAACGAAAGACCACTGATCAATCTCTGCTAACTGAAGCTGAGCCAAGCTCCGAAGTGACCCTCTATCCAATCAATCAACCTACGAGGGTCGTGTGATAGGCCAATCCTGTCCTCTGAGAGATGTCACTGAGAAGGGGACATGACAGGTTGAATGTTAATATCATGTTGCATGTTAGTTAGTTTTTTTTAAATGTACCATAAATGTGAGATGTATTAGTTTACTTCGGGGTTGCATGGCGGGGTGTTACAATACATAACCAAATGATGTAAGATTTGTAGAATAGCTTGCAAACCACTTCATCATATTAGATTGGAGCTGATACATTTTACAAATGTTGTGAACACATTCACCAAGCCATAGGAGTAGAGACATCAATGTGGAGAAATTTGGAGCATTTCTCGGACTAGTCCTTACAACTAGCAACACTGCCAACCTTCTATAATCCATAAGAACCTCCTCGAAAATACAGGTGACCTGAAAAGATACGAGTGCAATGTACATAGAGCACTGAAATTGAATACCAAACTGCAAGACCAAAACTACAATAGTGGAGGAATGTAGAGCATTCTCCTAGACAAACTTTAATGTAGCTTCCTGAACCAGAAACATTTGAGCAACTTACAGAGACCAGAACTTCATTTTAGCAACACATATATTATTAGGAACAAAAAGAGAGAGCATGAGATAGACTGTAGACCTTTGGAAAAATCTCTCCAACATTAGTCATGCTTCTAATCCTCATCTTAATATATTACTATAAAATCAACTCTGCTAACAATAATAATGCATTATATGAACATCAACAATAATACTTCTTTGACAAGGCATGCCATCCAACCATGAAATTCTTCAATTATTCTCTTCTTTGATAAGGCATGACATCCAGCAATAATACCAATGCCAAGGACTAATATCAATTATAACTAATAATCAATGTTGACAACAGCTACCAACAATCTCCTTAGTGTTAACATCAATGACAACAACACAACCATCAATTTTGATATCAATGACAATAACTTCCAATAGGTTAGTGTTGAGTCTAATGTATAGAGTTTATGCTTCAAGGCCAACACCAATGATATCATAGATAATTAAAAAAAATTAAGCTAGCCTACCATTATCTCTAATGTAGATGTATGACATAGAAATTGATCAGGAAAACTAATAACAAGTAGAAAAAAAATAAAATCTACAATCAAATTCAACAAAAGATCATAACAATGAAGCATAAATGAGTCACATAAAATTGAAACCATAAACCTATGTGAATCCTTCATTTGCTCCATTGTTATCCTCTCTTCACCTTCGAGAATGGTGTTATAGTATTTTCTCTCACATTTTGAATTATTTATTTAGAGTTTAGCTTTCAAATATAGCACTTGATGTTTATGCTTCAAAACCCTAAGCTTACCAATTAAGTAGGTTTCACCATTTAGAGTTGAGGGTTTACAATTCATGATTTAGGATACAAGGTTCACATTCAAGCTCCAAACTTTAAATTTAAGTGTTTAATATTGAGATTTAGTTGTTTATATTGATTACTCATTATTTTGATTCCAAATTCAACTATTTATTTATATTTTTTAATGCTAATGTTCACTGTTAATAGTTTAAGAATCAACGTACATGGTTCATTGCTTAGGAGTTAGGATTGAATCTATAGTATAGAGTTTAAGTTTCAATATTTTGGATTTTTAGGTTGGTTCTTTGATTAAAATGTTAGCATTCAGATTAATGGGATGATATTTTTTCTTCTCAATCTTAGGCTCATTACTTAAGGAGAGTTCAAAATTTAGGGCTAATTATTTGAATTTCATGGTTTATGGTTTATGATTTATATTTAAGGTCCAAATATTAACTTTATGGGTTCAAAATTCAATGTAAACATTAATATTGAGATTTCATAGTTTGTTTATTTATATGTTTCAATATTAAGGTTCATTATTAATAGTTCAAGAATCAAGGCACAAGTTTCAAGGGGTTAGGGTTGAGTTTAAGGTATGCATTTTAGGTTTTGGTCTCTTTGTATGAATTTTAAAATTAAAATATAGGGCTTGATATTTAGTCTTCACAATGGTAGGTTCAATACTTAAGGAGTATTTGACTTCTAAAGTAAGGTTTTAAAGTTTAAGGTTTAGGGTTTGAGGTTCACATTCAATGTCTAAACTCCAACTTTAAGGGTTCAAAATTCAATGTTTAACATCAAGATTTAGTTGTTTATATTTATTTCTCATTGTTTCTTATTTAAATTTAGTTATTTGTTATTGAATAGGACAACTAAGAGGGGGGTGAATCGTTTGTCACATAATTAAACCTTTAATTCAATCACCGGAACTAATTCACAATACTGCTTAAATGATTAATCATCAAATGCCAAAGCAGAAACTTAATTCCAACACATAAACACAATAACACCAGACTTACATGGAAAACCTAATAAGGGAAAAACCACGGTGAGGATTAACTCACACTATAGAGAATATCAAAATCGATTACAAGAGACTCATCACCGAAATAAAGCTCATCACAAAACAAGGACTCACTATCCAACAGGCTACAAACCCGCAGGGCTCACTACCATAGAGATACAAAGAAGACAAAGAAGACTTGTTAGAGAGACTACAATCCCAATGCAACAAAGGATTCCACCACAATCACTACTAGGCATGCATGAATGATAGAGTGAACACCTTCTCGCCATCAGATCCTAAAACTTAAAGATTAAGCTTTGCACTAATTCTTCACACTCTCACCAATAATAATAACTCACTGAATAGAATCAATGTCACATCTAACTACACTTCCTCTTTTCTCTTATCACTCTTCTTCTTCGCTCTTGTATATTTCTTCACCACTAACTCATCTTGTATTTATACCATCTTCAACTTTGAAACATATCCAAAGTCAGCCATCCAAATTCAAATTCAAATTAGGTCAGTTCCAAAACATCCTAGGGTGGAATTAGAATAAGGGCAACCCAAACACATGCTTCATCAACCTCGAAAGTAGTATTTCACACAAGGTCAGCTTAACCAGTGTAAATCACATAGAACTATTAAGCACGAATCTTCCAAATGCTGAAACTATCTTCAATAGAATCAGGGCAACTCAACTCTAGAACCACAAGTCATAAGACTTCATCAAAGAGAAATCTAGACCAACAACATTTCTCTCGAATCTCAATCAAAAACACAAAAAACCATAGTTCACAATTGGTGAACACAACTTGCATTGTACAACAAATCAGCAACCAAAAATCTAGATATAGCATCTTCTAACAACCATGAACAACATGTCTAAACCGCACAACCATAGGAGAAAATCCAGACCAAAACCCAGAGCAACCACTGAATACCTGCAACATATCTTCATTACAATTTTCTCAATATCCTCGACATATATAGCCAACAGCAACAATGACAACACCTTCAATCCAGACCAATTGACCTATTGACATCAATGACAACACCTTCAATCTTTCCATTCTTGCAACAATATATACAATTCAACATTAAGGTTCATTATTAATGGTTTAATAATCAAGACATAGATTTCAACCTAGTTGAGTTTAATGTATATGATTTATTTTTTAAGGTTTTGGATTTATGGTTCTTTATTGAATTTTTTTAATTTAAATTAAGGGATTGATGTTTATGGTTTACAATACTAGGCTCATCACTTAAGGAGGGTTCAACATTTAGGGTTGAGACTTTAAATTTCATGGTTTAAGGTTAAATTTTCACATTCAAGGTCCAATTTTTTAACTTTTGGGGTTGAACATTCATTTTTTATCATTATGATTAGCATTCTATATTTAATACTTATTTTTTCATGTTAATTTTTTTATATATTTATAAGGTTAAACATTAAGGCTTATTAACATTTCAAGAATCAAGGAACAAGGTTCAACCTTTATATGTTAGGGTTTAATTGGTCCAAAGGTTTTAGGTTTTGTGTTCTTTGTTTAAATTTTCATAAAAATAAGAGCTTGGTGTTTAGGCTACACAATCGTAGGCTAATTCATTATTCTATGAGGGTTTAACATTTAGAATAAGGGTTTAATGTTCATGTTTTAGGGTTTAAGTTCACATTCAAGATCCAAATTTTAAATCTAAGGGTTCAGAACTTGATTTTTAACATTGAGATTTAGTATTTTGTAATGAGTACTCATCATTTGTGTTCAAATATAACATTTTTTTTATATGGTTCAACACTAACTTTTGTTGTTAAATTTTCAAGAATCAAGGTATGGTCTTCAACCTTTAGGATTTTGTTTTAACATATACAATTTAGTTTTGAAGGTTTTGGGTTTTGAATTCTTGGTTTAGAATTCAAATTAAGGGCTTGATGTTAAGCATCACAATCATAGGGCTAAGGGTTTAAATT
>VDFB02333188.1:0-21886 GCA_007258455.2 Sequoia sempervirens | reverse complement strand
TTTCACTTTACATTGCACCTTCTTGTCTTCTGTCTTTTTCATCTTTCCTCTCTTTCTTCCTCATGATATTCAACCCATTGAAATCTAATTTCCACCAATATGTATCTTCCCACTCTATTCCATCATCTTGATCATCTTTTTGTACCTCAACTTGTAACATCTTATTGCTGCACTTTTCCATTTCTCTTTCTTCATATCCTTTTGCCATTTCATTTGAAGAAAATTTAGTTTTGACATCATCGTTGCAAAATATAGAAAACAACTCATTACCTCTATTTTCTTCTCTTTCTCTACTACTGCAATATACTTCTCAATTTTCTCATCTTTATCCATTCCAACTGTATCAATTACATATAAATCAACTTTATCAAAATTTTCACAAAAATCAGATTTTACATCATCCTTCTTTGTTACTCTAACATCATCTTCTTCGTCTTTTGCTACAACATTTATCTTTTTTCCTCCATCGATAAGCTTATCAAACTAATCTTCTTCTACCACCAAAAATTGCGACAACAAATCATCTTTATCCTCTTTATCTATTGTAACATCCTCAAGCTCTATTTTTTCCATCTCAATCTCCACAACTACATCTTCTTCCCTTTTAATAACTGCAACTCCTTTTTTGCTTTC
This sequence comes from Sequoia sempervirens, assembly GCA_007258455.2. NCBI lineage: Eukaryota > Viridiplantae > Streptophyta > Pinopsida > Cupressales > Cupressaceae > Sequoia > Sequoia sempervirens. The sequence continues at coordinate 21,253 of VDFB02333188.1, read as the reverse complement.
TCCTTTCATGCCTTGAACAAAACCAACTGCTGCAATCTCTTTATCTACATGCAATCCACTTTCATCTTCATTATAAAAATAAAAAATATTATACATTTTCTTACTAACCTCTTCCCTCTCCACTACTACTTTAGCTTTTCCTTGCTTTATAGCTTCACTTTGCTTCTCAACCTTTGCTGTAATTTTTTTTTTAATTTCCTCCTCCATTACTTCAACAAGGCATGTTGCTACAATCTCTTTTTCTTCATCTTCTTGAATGAGGATCTCATCTTCATAGACTGTTGCATCTTCTTGTTCATCTAGATAGCGGTCCATCTTCTCTTCAAGTTTTTCAACTTTAAACCTTAAATTATCCATCATTATCCTTTTCGCGTAATCTTTGTTCACACTTTCTTTTAGCCTCTTCAAGTTCTCTTCTCTACTCCATCTCTATCACATCCAATCTAGCTTCAATCTTCTTTAATTCTACAATAAGCCATTTCGTAAACCTTGTTTCTTTCCACTCTTCCATAGGTAAAATCCTCACTTGCCTTCTCATGACCCATCTTGTCCTCTTCTTTAAAGACATCTTCAAAGACTCACAAGCCTCTTTGCAGTTACAAGTACTCCTTGCAACAATATCTCACTCACACAACTATCCTGTACCTAATAGACTCTGGAAGATGAACCTCTTGAAGTCCTCTTCTAGCCACTTTCTCTCAGCGGAAGAAGTATGCACACCTTGTACATAGCTTTATCTCTGCAGGAGGACAACCCACATGATTCTAATAGAATCAACTCTCTCTCGTGGCTTCACCGCTTCACTCTTTAGCACTCTTCACTCACAGATCTTGCTGCCAACCTGTTGGGAAGCTAACCCTTGTTGCAGATTTTTAGTTGCATGTAGTGAACAACACTTGCATGTAAGAGTTAAGATTCAGTGAAAGAATTTCAATTTAATATCTCAGTTCAGTGGTATTTTGCATGTTGGTGACCCACACTTGCGTGTTCATTTCAATACTACTTTTTGTCAATTACTAGAACAAAGTTGAAAAGATGCCTACAATTGATAAGTCTAAATGTGAGTTGATGCAAGAATTATTTAATCTGATGAAGGACCTGAACATTAAAAGAGAATATCTAAAGATAGTTGCAAAACCCAAACCTATGAAACAAAGTGTGAAAGAAGATGAGCAAAATACCCCGCATCAAAGAGCTCATGTGGATCCTGAAACTACAATAAATGAAGCAACTAGCACAAAGGAAGAGTTAGAAAAGAAGATGTTAAAACCAATAACAAATGATGATGAAATTGAAATTTCAAAAGCAACTAGGGAGGAAGAGTACTTGAGTCCTCCCGAAGAAGATAACATCGAGCCTCCTTATGAAAGAGAGTTAGACCATGGGGATGATTGGCCTAAACAAAATGCTGAAAGTAACTTTCAAGTTTTTGATAATCTACTTTTTGAGATGGAAGTAGAGATACCTTATGATAACCCACTTTATGAGGTAGAGTTCCAAGATGTGCACGAGAAACCACTTGATTTGAATGACGGTTTGGAGCATGTTAAATTTTTCAAATCAACAACTATTGATAAGATTTTTGATCATTTTGTTGATGTTAATGCAGTCTATAAGTAGAGAGTTTCAATTCATGAAACATACAAGTTTGATTTACAATTTTTTGTTTGTTAAGGATTATGCATTTGAGCGAAATGTTTGGTTTGAGCTTGCTACAATTATCAAATCAACAACTGAAGGTAAGCAATTTGATTGTATTTTGTATTATAACCCAATGCATGAAGGTAACGATGAGAGAGAGGATTGATGCTTTATACTTTGTCATTACAAAGTTGTTTTAATCAAAGGAAGCATCATAAGAAAGGTGAAGGAATCCATGTATTTCTACACATAAGTTATGTGACCTAGAGGTCCATTAAGATATTGGGTATCAAGAATAAAGGGTTGTCCTCCATACAAGAATCATAGTTTGTAAGTTATGATAACAAAAGTTCTCTTATCTTGTCATGGCATTGAGTTCACTCTGGGTCAACCTTGCATGACGTGTGGTGTTGCATCTTGTATAATTGAAATCACTAGAATAACAACTCCAAAGAAGCCTTATAGCAACAGGGTCATGAAGGAAGTTTTCCAATTGGTTGTGGATAATTTTTAGGGTTTGGATCTTTTCAACAGTATATTGTTTGTTAAGAGGGTAACTATACTTGATATTTTTGCAAAATTTAAGTTTGGTTACATTATGCTAGATATTGCTTATGAGGAACTGTTATAAACCACCACAAATATTTTGATTTTGCAGTTGTCAGCATTAGCCAAAATAACAATGATAAGTAACTAAAATAAGCTACCTTCCACTTTTTGATCACCCAGATCTCGATGTGGGCAAGGTGAGAGCATACAATGGCAAGGTGTACATTGTAATAGTTAAAAAGAAACTCCACTTGTTTAGTGGGGTGAGTGATAATACATTGTGGACACACAATCTACTGAGAGGGGGGGTGAATCAGTAGATCCAAATAATTACAACATTTTTAGAAACCTTCACAACTACTTTATAGATTTTCAACATGAAGAGCACTGAACCAAACAAGCTAGTAAGTAAAGCACAACACAATATAACACATAACACCAGATTTATGTGGAAACCCAAGATGGGAAAAAGCCACGGTGAGAAACTCTCACAAGAAGGAATATAATAAGTGAATTTTATAATGTGATGTAGGCACCAACCTACTGGAGACACCAATCCCTAGAAGATTCAGTAGGCACCAATCTACAAGAGACACAAATTCCCACCATAACAGAGGCACTAATCCCTGCCGGAACAATACAACAAGTAGAACACCAATCCTACCAAAACAAAAATAATGACAGATTTAAAATTTAACTCCTATATGCACCATCAGACACACTGATATTGGCGCTCCCTCTTTTCTTCACACTTCTGTCATATACCTTCCATCCATTACACTTGCATATAACACAATTGTGCATTCCACTCTTGTTACTCACTCACTTATCCTTGTATTACATTACAATGCATCTGAACATTTAAAATATATACATGACATTACATTAACACTCTTCTATGTTGGCCAGTGATCCACACCAATCAAGACAACATAGTGTGGACTTGAATTTAAATATCATGAAACGTGTAATACACTGGTCCAAACTTACCACCAAAAGAACATGATGCCTTGTTCCACCATGGGATCCTTCAACAGGTCCTATCCTTACTCCACACACTTGATTTGAATTCTACATGCTAGAAGCCATTACCACACATGCCTTAAACTTAGAGTAGATTGATGAAACTTATAATATTCCAAACTCCTTGCAAACTAAGTTGTGCCATCGAAAACTCAAGAAACTGATAGAACTAGTGTAGGCCTACTTCCAAACCACAAAGCAACACCGCAATTATGAAAGAAATGCCACCCATATTAATTAATCTCTCTACTCAAAAGATATCCTTTCGGACCACCACACTCATGCTGACTATATACCCAACATGGTCTAATAAATTCATTAACTATATGAAGGCATTCATGCCACAATTGACATGATACATGATACTTGAATAGATTAGATAACCTCCACATTGTCAAACAACATGCTTTCAAAACCTTGATACAACTAACAATTCTACTACTCCTACAATCTTCTTCATTTTGACAACCTTCACACCCTTTGATAACCATTGTTCGCAACAATGACTTGTTGACATTAGGTTGACATCAACGACAACCTATGCTCAACACTTTGCAATAATTGAAAAGAAACCACTTGTTTAGTGGGGTGAGTGATAAGCAATAATCAACTGAAAATCAATTACCTTCCACTTTCTGATCACCTAGATCCCAATGTGGGCAAGGTGAGAGCATACAATGGCAAGGCTTACGATGAGAGACTACTGAAGTAAGCCATTTGTTCAATGGGGTAATTATGAAATCTCCAAAACATGAAAATAAACCTCTATTGATTCAACAAGAAAGAAAGAAAAAGATCATCCACTTATTCAGTGGAAAATAGAGGTACCACTTATTCAATGGGGTTAGCAATGGAAACCACTTATTCAGTGGGGTAAGTAGCCAGAAAAAGAAGAGCAAATCACTGAATGGTACTACCAAATCAATGTTCCAATAAGTTGCTCAATACAATGATATCAATAGTTACAACCCAACTACTCTGAGTTAGAAATAGGATAACAACACCTCGAGTACAATCAACCCACTGGAAACAAAATACCCCAATGAAACACTTAGAAATCACTGTAAACAGGTCTGAAACTCTCCAATCAACAATTTATAGGTTGGCACATTTCCCAAGAGTATCCTCCAAACATGAAAGCACATTCCCAAACTGATTTCAAGGTCGTAAGTTGATCATGATGCTACCAAATCAGACTGAGCAACAATGAAAGAAGGAAAAAATCTTCACAACACCCAATGCACATGAAACCCCAAATGGTACGAATGGCTGAGAGGGGCGATCAACTCCTAGAAGTTCCAACCTTCATCAAAAAATATGCAACCTTGCACAAGGGGCGCCCAAGTTTTCCAAATGGGATAAAGAAACACCTACAAAAAGTTTGGCAATCCTCCAATCAACATAAGAAAATTGGATGGTACAACCTAGGCTTGAAAGGTACAACCAACAAGCATAGAACTTCTGAAAACCACTCCAAAGCACTCCAAAATCTTTGCAAGAATAGTAATCACATAAAAAAATATAGCTAGAAAACATCAAAAGAAGCCATAACTAAAAGCAAATTGAAAACCTTCACCAATAACTCCAATGGTGACTCCTGCAATGAAGCCACACCCACATCTAGCTAGGCAACATATCTCAACTCTGAAAATAGAGCCACCTTGATGGTTTTCATCCTCAAAGCCCAAAGGATTTGATCCTCATTTCGATAACACTTTGTTATCTCAAATCAACTTGACCAAATGAGCTATCACATGCCTTCTTTTATAGCTTTTTCCCAATCATTTTATGAAAAGCACCGAGAGACATCCGAAACAGAGACTGATCACACCAAGAAGCTATTGATGACAAGGGAAGATGCCTAGTGCCAAAAAAAGAACTTACTAAAAGTAGCCATGTTCTTTAAGAAATGTGGAGAACAACCTAGATGGCCAAAAATGTAACATAGGACATCACCACCAACCTGAAGACCAACAAAATGCCAACACACCACTGGATGTTGGGAAAAGCCACCATTGAGCTCTCCAAGAACCCTAGAACTCTCTCAGTTCACTTGGAAGCCTTCATAAAACCCTGGAAACTAGACGATGCTCATGAAACAACATGGCATAAAAATGGGGACATTACAAAATATGACATTCAAACTTAGAGAAGACTATTTTACTCATTCAAATACAATCTTTGGATGGGAAAAGTTCATTAGAAGTTATATTTTTCTATGTACACTATATACATGTACACACACAAATACATGTGCATGAGCATGCATATGTGTATGTGTACATACACAAATACATGTGTGCACACACACGTGTATGTGTACACATACACACACCATTAGAAGTTATATTTTTCTATCTACACTATATACATGTATATGTGTATATATGTACACACATACATGTGCATGCACATGTGTGTGTACATACACACAAACACGTGTGTGTGCATGCACACACACATGTGCGTGTATGCGTACATAGACATACAAATGCATGTGCACACATGTGTGTATGCACACACATGCATACATACATACATAAATGCACAAATACACAACTATATTCACCACACACGTGTATACATACATACATACACAGTCATCACACATGCACACACGTGTATACATACATACATGCATGAATACACACACACACGTTCGTGTATGTACATGCATGCATGCACAAGTAGACACACAATCATCACACACATACGTGCACGTGCATGTGCACGTGCATACACAATCACACATGTGTGTATACATACATACATGCATGCATGCACAATACACAATCATAACATACACACATATATGTGCATACATACATATATGCACAAATACAGACACAGTCATTACACACACAATCGTAACACACACATGCACACACACATGTGCATATAAATACATACATATATTAATATATGCACAAATACACACAATCATCATTAATGATACAAATGGCTAAGCCTAGCATACAACAAAGACAAGAAACAAACTAAATGGACTTGAGAGTGGTAGCAAAGGGTATCACATACCTTGTAAAAATCGAATAAAAAAAAAAATGACTTGATAATATTAGAAAATTTATGTGGCATGCCTTGAAAAAGTGGAATAAAAGCTACATGTTTACAAAGTAGGTTATCTAACAAATTAGATAGACTTAGGACTTTGCTAGAAAAATGAGAAATGTAACTTTTCCATTCAATAGGTTTGTAAAGTTTATTATGATTTGTTTTCTTGCAATTTTGTAAAAATATGGGAACAAAAACATAATTAATGCCACATGGCTAAATCTACTCAATAAAGAAGTTGGACCAACAAATTATATTAGAGTTGGTAGTGGTGGCGAAGACTATGTTGTAGACCTTGTTTAAAATTGGTGAGTACTATTTACTCATCCAAATAAGAGTTTTTAGATAGGTAAAATTTATTATGTTTTATTTTATTGCACTTTTGTAATAATATGTTAATACACACAATTAATTCCACACATGGCTAAACTTACCCAATAAGGAATATGTCCCAACAAGTTAGATGGACTTGATAGTGGTAGCAAATTCTTTGCCATATACTTTGTAAAAAAATATGTTTACAAGGTAGGGTATCCAACAAATTAGATAGACTTTAAGAGTTTTCTAGAAATATAAGATGTAACTTCCATTCACTAGGTTTTTTGTTCACAACTAGGGAAGATATTTACTCATCCAAATATAATAATTGAATAGGAAAAATATATTGTTATATTTCTTGCACTTGTAAAAATATGTAGTGAATTGTTGGGATGCAGGGGGATAGGGACAAAATTTCCTCCCCCTATTTTTAATTTTGAAAGAAAAATGGAACATCCCTTGGGCATGTACCCTATTTGGGAATGCTAGGAGGAGCCTAGTCATCCATGATGTTTTAACATCCTCACACCTGATCATAATTTTAAACTAAAAAAATGCAAACATTTTTTAAAATTCTAAAAAACCTTAATGAGTTGCGTGGTCCCTACAAGCTTTCTACATACAAAAAAATTATGTTTTTGTTTTCCCTACTGTCTCTCCTTTCATGCTTTCTCATTACATTTTACCATTTTTTTTGTCATACACAGTAGGGTCATCAAGTGTTTTTAACAAATCTTTAGTAGAATGTTGAGTTTGTTGTAGGTTCAATATCACTACTATTATCACATTGTTCTTTAGCCTCTACTTTCAAGCATCTAGAATAGTGTTATAAGTAGGTTTTTGATTGTCTATCTCCATCTACAATATTCTTCAACATTTTTTAGTCATCATGTGGGTAGTATACTACTATATAGTAGTTTGATTAGAAATCTTGAGATTCACATTGGGAGCTCAACATTTATGGTTGCAAAGAAGAAGAAAAATGTTATAGGTTTGCAATAAATCTTGAAATCCCTGTGTTCTTATATTTATAGTTTTTGATTTTCACTTTTTAATTGTTATTGTCTAGTTTTCACATAAAACACTCATATAGTCTTACTCATAATTGTAAAAATTGACTCTCTTCTTAACACCTTGTTTGGCTTCTTGTGACTAGAATAATTTTCTTTGCACCCAGTAGGATAACCATTGAACTCCCATGACCATATTTGTTGTGGTTGTTGATACCTTATAAAATGAAAAAAAAAAAAAACTAATTTTCTAGCAATTTAATGTTAATTTCATAGTTCCAAAGAGTTTCGTGATGGGGGGATTGGGGATGTGGGTATGGGTTTTGGGAATGAGGAGACAGGGGGCCTATGTTTGGGGATGATTGGTGGATGATGATGCAAATACATATGGTACTTGAAAAAGTAGTTATAACAATATGTATAAGGAATAAGTATAAATATTACAAATGAAACTTTGAAAAACTAGTAAAACTACTAAACAATAAACTTTAAATTTGTAAACACATTGTAATCATTGCATTAAACATTTGAATTTGGAAGTGAACATTAACAATAAAAATGTCAAATTTGAAATTTATATTAAATTCAAAATTTCCTAATGATTATTACAATAATAAAATGGAGTGAAGTGAGGCCTCTAATCATCCCCAAACTCCTCATCATGGGTAATTCCAAATCTGAAAAAGATCAAGGCATACCAAGTCTACCAATAACAACACATAGAAGATGAAATCAACATCATGTAATACCAAGGAACATCCACAATGATATGCAAAACCTGTAAACAAATAACCTGTAAGAACAACTCTTCATCACAAGTCTCCAAAACTCTCCCATGTTCTCCACACCCAACAAAGGAAATAGATAAAGGAACCTCCACGCCATCACTCATGAACATAAGTGAAAACACATGACCACAATCTAGTGATCACAATAGCTCCAACCAAACCTCAAAACCAATGTAATGTGAAGCCAAATATTTAGGAAGATAACCAAGGCCAAAGAGAGAAACACTAGACATGATATACCTCTAGAAAATCCTTCTACATACACCTCTAAATTTCAACTGTGTCAAGTATGATCTCCTCCACAACACCCCAAAAGAAAAGCCATAACAACACCCAACCCGTTCAATCACCAAGATAAAACATAACATATGTATCATGTAACCAACATGGATGTAAGCCTCTAAAATAAAAGAAGATCAAACTAAATCCATTCCCAATGAAGGAAATAAGCATAATACATCTCCTGAACTCAATATCAATGAATGTAATCAAAGTGCATAAGGAGATAAACATGCCAACTATTGGAATTATGTGCCTCAATCTCACAGGCTGAAACCTCTGAAAGAGAAAATTCGGTGTGACATTCTCACTGTCTGGCCGACTAGCATTTGTGCAACCTTGTGGAATTCTCAGGTTGCCAAGACCTTGTTACTGTCTTTCCGACTAGAGCTATCGCTGTGAAAGTTTCTATCTCTTACCAATGAGTTGGTGTCTAAAGGTTATCGGGGAGACTCATGGCGACTGATGTTATCGGGGAGACTCTTGGCCGAAAGTTTTCCTTCGGTATGAAGTCTTAGCGATGTGAGATGTCTCGCCGATAGTTATACACTTGGAGTCATCAGGGTAACATAAGGGTTCGGTAAGAACTCTTGGTGACAAATGTTTGTCTCGCCGATGCTTTGGCTGTTGTCAGTATGACTCCTGGCGAAAGGTGGTCTTGGGGTAACATAGAGGCTTCGGTAAGAAATCTCAGCGATGGATGAAGTCTCACCAACGGTAGGACATTTCAGAGTAACATGGTTGTCTCGGTATGATCTCTTGGTGAATAGCGATAGTCTCGCCAATGGGAATGCTAATGTCTAAGTGACTTTGGAACTTCGGTATGACCTCTCGCCGAATAGCGATAGTCTTGCCGAATAGCGCTACATGTGATGATCATCAGTATGATGTCTCAGCGATATGGTTATGTTTTGCCGATAGCTTGTGAACTCGGTATAACCTCTTGCTGAAGGTGATGACTCTTGGCGATATCGACAGTTGGGATTTGTGGCATCGGGGAGACACGGTTAATGTCTCACCGACTTGCGAACACAATTTGAATGCTTTGACCAATTGAAAGAATATCCTACGTGGTTTGTCTTTGACCAATCAGGGAGCAGAATGGGAACCGTTGGAAGTTAGACTATTGTGTCCATTCCTGTGAGGAAGTTCAACAGACCAAGGATGACATGGATATACTCAGAGATCGATGATGATGTTCAGTTGGACGATCAGTGGGATGAACAGTTCGATGAACAGTTGAGTAATTAGTGTGAATTCAATTCTGAGAGCATTGTAACTTGAATGTTCTGTACAAGGTTGATCATTGTGTATGTTGCTGTAGTTTGACATGAAAGAGTGAAGCTCGTACTTTGTATGTAATTTCATTACTGTAATACAAAGGGGTTTTTCTTGGTGTGGTGGGTTTTTCTCCTGTAAGGGTTTTCCCACGTAAATCTGGTGTTCATGTGTGTATGGTCACTTATTTGTTTCTGTTATTTCTTTCAAGTGTATCTTAATTGGACTGTAATTGAAAATTTAAAAGCACCTCTGCATTCTTCCCTGAGGTTTTGACGTTAGGAGAGTTGTTTCCACACCTTATCTTTCCTTACAAGTGGTATCAGAGCCTAGCCAGTTGTGTTATCCTTGTGGGTACGTTGGATTTTTTGTGTCAATTCTGTTCAGTGGGAGTCTTGTAGAAGTTTGGTAATTCAAATTACAAGTTAAGATGGCAAGCACGTCAGAAAAGATTGAAATTGAGAAATTCAATGGCAACAATTTTGAGTTGTGGAAACTTAAAATGGAAGATCTGTTGGTTGATTGTGATCTTTGGATTGTTGTGTCTGGAACGAAGCCTACAGACATGAAGCAAGAAGATTGGGACCTTGTAGATAGAAAATAAAAGGGGCTGATAAGGCTCTGTTTAGCATACTCTATTCTTCTGAATGTTCATGAAGAAAAGACTGCATCTTCCTTGTGGAAAAGACTGCCAACTATTTATCAGGGCAAGTCCTTGGTGAATAAATTGTTCTTGAAGAAGAAGCTGTACACTTTGAGAATGTAGGAGGGAGGGTCTTTTGCTGATCACTTGAACGCATTCAACATGTTGATTGCACAATTAACATCTGTGGGTATGAAGATTGATGAAGAGGATCGATGTATGTTGTTATTATGTTCTTTGCCAGATTCTTGGGATCACTTGGTGATGGCTATTGGGAGTATGACATCCACTTTTAAGATGGAAGATGTTGTTGCTTCTTTGTTATCAAAAGAGATGAGAAGGAAATCTTCTGAGATGGTGAAGGAGGCTCTTATTGTTAGAGGCAGATCAAAAGAAAAAGGAAAGAAGGACAAGAAGTCCAAATCCAAATCAGAAGGGAGATCAAAGTCTCCTGGCAAGAAGTCCAAGGTGAAGTGCTGGAACTGTGGGAAACCTGGTCATGTCTGAAAGGATTGTAAAGAGGAGAAAAAGAAGAAGAAGAAGAATTCTTTCGATAATGATTCTTCTAAGAGTGATGCAGATGCCTTCATTGCAGCCTTGGCTACACAGGCATCAGATGATGTTTGGCTGATTGATTCTGGAGCATCTTTCCACATGACATCTCATAGAGACTGGTTCACGAAGTATGAAAAATATGATGGTGGAAAGGTGTATTTGGCAAGTGATTCATCTTTGGAAATTGTTGTCCGTGGAAGAGTCAAAATTCAATTCCCTGATGGAAGGGTGAAGGGAATCAATGATGTAATGCATATACTAGGTCTGGCTCGAAATATACTTTCTATTAGTATGCTGAATGATATTAGAGTGCAAGTCACGTTCTCTAGAAATGGCTACAAGATGACTAGAGGCTCTATGGTGCTAGCAAGAGGTGCTCGTATTGGTACCTTGTATAAGCTGGATGCACATGCTATTCAAAGCAATAGTGTCTCTGTAAAGTCACAGAAAGCTACTCATGGAGGAAAAGAGGAAAATGTTTCTGATGGTGTAAACTCTATGGAAGTTAAACTTCCAGCAGAAAAGACTATGCTCTGGCATCATAGGCTAGGCCACATTGGAGAGAAAGGTTTAAAAACCTTGAAGAAAAAAAACCTAGTTGAGGGGCTTGATGATTGTAACCTTGAATTCGAGTTTTGTGAACATTGTATATATGGTAAACAACACCGTGTTTCATTTTATTCTAGTCCTCACAAATCTTCTGGTTTGCTTGATTATATACATTATGATGTTTTTGGTCCAGTGAATGTTCCTTCTTTGTCTAAGTCAAGGTACTATGTATCGTTTATTGATGATTATTCAAGAAGGGAATTTGTCTATTTTTTGAAAAGTAAATCAAAAGTGTTCAGTCGGTTTAAGGAATTTAAAAACCTTGTAGAAAATCAAACTGGAAGAAAAATAAAATGTTTAAGGACTGATAATGGCGGTGAATTTTGTTCTGATGAATTTGAGAGGTATTGTAAAGATCATGGGATTAAAAGACATAAAACTACACCTTACACTCCGCAGCAAAATGGAGTTGCAGAAAGGTTCAACAGGACAGTGATGGAAAGAGCACGAAGTATGCTGAGCAGTGCTGGCTTGGAGGAGAAGTTCTGGGCTGAGGTAGTTGCTATAGCATGTTACTTGATAAATTGTTCTCCTAATTCTTCTCTTGTTGAGAAAACACCTTTGGAAGCATGGTCTGGAAAGAAGCCCGCTCTGAGACACATTCGAGTCTTTGGTTGAGGCATATGCTCATGTGCCAAATGAGAAAAGATCTAAATTGGAGAACAAGGCTGTCAAATGTATTTTTATTGGTTATAGCGCTGGCATAAAAGGATACAAGCTTTGGAATCCTAATACAAAGAAGGTTCTATACAAAAGAAGTGTTATCTTTCATGAGCTGAAGCCTTCTACCTTGACTGCAAAGACAAAATCGAAAACAAAAAGGATGTAGTTGAAATTCCTCCGACACTAGATAAGGAGGAATTGAAAATTCAAAATGTACCTGAAACTGAGAGCTCAAGTAGTTATGAGATTTCTAATGAAGAAGAACAACCCCAGCCTCAACAAGTGAGGAGGTCAACTCATGAAAGAAAGCAACTCCATTAGGTGCTGGGTTTTCTTGATAGATCTCTACTTGTGCCTATGCTTTTAATTTCTAGCAACTCATGGTTTGTGGACTGCAGCAGCATTTGAATGTCTCATTCAAACTCTTTGTTGGAAGCCATGAATGAAGAAATGGAATCATTAGAAAAGAATGATACTTGGAGTTTGGTGCCCTGTCAAGACAAAAAGCTATAATGCAAATGGCATTTAAAAAAGAAAATAGGTCTGGATGGCGCAGGAAAAGTACAAGGCTTTTAGGTTGGTTTTCATAAGGGTTATTCCCGTAGAGGGAATTGATTAAGGGGAGATTTTTTCTCCTGTAGCTAAGCTGACATCTATTAGATTTATTTTTTCACTTGTAGCAGCGTATGACTTAGAGATTGAACAGATGGATGTGAAGACAACATTTATTTATGGTGATCTTGAAGAAGAAATTTATATGTCTCAGCCTGAGCACTTTGTGGAGAAAGGTAAAGAAAAACTGGTTTGCAAGTTGAAAAAATCTCTGTATGGATTAAAGCATTCTCCTAGAATGTGGTACCAGAAGTTTGACACTTTTGTTTTGTCATTGGGATTTGTAAAATCAAAATCTAATCATTGTGTGTATTACAAAGCTGGAAGTGATCAAGTTCTTATTATTGCTCTCTATGTTGATGATATGTTGTTCATAGGCAATAGTAAGTTAATGATTTCTGATCTTGAGTCTCAGTTGTCTGCAAAGTTTGAAATGAAAGATCTTGGTGCAGCAAGGTATATTCTGGGAATGGAAATAACCAAGGACAGGAAGGGTAGAAAAATTTGGCTCAGTCAGAGTAAGTATATTAAGACTGTTCTAGAGAGATTTTGCATGAATGATTGTAAGCAGCTAGTTGTTCCAGTTTTGCAGGGAACAAAGCTATCTATTGAAGACTATCCAAAATATCCTACTGAGATGGAGGACATGACCAGTGTGCCTTATGCTAGTGCGGTTGGTAGTGTTATGTATGCAATGGTTTGTACAAGGCCATACATTTCCCAAGCAGTGGGAGTACTTAGTCGGTTTATGGCTAATCCTGGAAGATCACATTGGGATGTTGTGAAAAGAGTTCAAATATTTGAAGGGCACTTCAGAATATGCATTGTGTTACCATGGAAATTTGGTTGAATCATAGAGGACTCTCATCATTCGAGGCTATGTGGATTCTGATTGGGCAGGGGACATTGATAGTAAGAGATCCACCAGTGGATATATTTTCATGATGAATGGTGGTGCAGTTAGTTAAATGAGTAAGTGGCAAGCTGTAGTCGCCTTGTCCACTACAGAGGCATAATACATGGAAACAACACATGCCTGTAAAAAAGCAATCTGGTTAAAACGTTTGTGTTCTAACATTGGTTTTGATGCAGGGAAAATAATTATTTACTGTGACAGTCAAAGTCCTATTTTTTTGGCAAAGAATCCTACTTTCCATGCCAGGATGAAACATATAGGTGTACAGTATCATTTTGTACGAGATATGGTGGAGGATGGAAAGGTCTCTTTAGAAAAAGTGGATACTCTAGAGAATGTTGTAGATGCATTGACGAAGCCAGTGAGCACAGACAAGTTCAGGTGGTGTGCCAGTTCGATGGGCCTCAGTGCCCATGAATTTCAGTAGTTTTGTTGTGTTCTGGAGGTTCCTGTGTGATCTTCGTCAAGTGGGAGATTGTTGGAATTATGTGCCTCAATCTCACAGGCTGAAACCTCTGAAAGAGAAAAGTTGGTGTGACATTCTCACTGTCTGGCCAACTAGCAGTTGTGCAACCTTGTGGAATTCTCAGGTCGCCAAGACATTGTTACTATCTTGCTGACTAGAGCTATCGCTGTGACATGTTGGTCGCTGTGAAAGTTTCTATCTCTTACCGCCCGAGCTGATCTCTTACCGATGAGTTGGTGTCTAAAGGTTATTAGGGAGACTCAAGGCGACTGATGTTATCGGGGAGACTCTTGGCCGAAAGTTTTGCTTCGGTATGAAGTATTAGCGATGTGAGATGTCTCGCCGATAGTTATACACTTGGAGTCATCAGGGTAACATAAGGGTTCGGTAAGAACTCTTGGTGACAGATGTTTGTCTCGCCGATGCTTTGGTTGTTGTCGGTATGACTCCTGGAAAAAGGTGATCTCGGGGTAACATGGAGGCTTCGGTAAGAACTCTCAGCGATGGGTGAAGTCTCGCCAATGGTAGGACATTTCAGAGTAACATGGTTTTCTTGGTATGATCTCTTGGTGAATAGTGATAGTCTCGCCGATGGGAATGCTAATGTCTAAGTGACTTTGGAACTTCGGTATGACCTCTCGCCGAATAGCAATAGTCTTTCCGAATAGCGCTACATGTGATGATCATCGGTATGATGTCTCAACGATATGGTTATGTTTTTCTAACAGCTTGTGAACTCGGTGTAACCTCTTGCCGAAGGTGATGACTCTTGGCGATATCAACGGTTGGGCTTTGTGGCATCAGGGAGAAATGGTTAGTGTCTCACTGACATGCAAACACAATTTGAATGCTTTGACCGATTGAAAGAGTATCCTATGTGGTTTGTCTTCGACCAATCAGGGAGCAGAATGGGAACCATTGGAAGTTAGACTTTTGTGGCTGTTCCTGTGAGGAAGTTCAATAGACCAGGGACGACATGGATATACTCAGAGATCGATGATGATGTTCAGTTGGATGATCAATAGGATGAACAGTTCGATGAACAGTTGAGTAATCAGTGTGAATTCAATTATGAGAGCATTGTAACTTGAATGTTCTGTACAAGGTTGATCATTGTGTATGCTGCTGTAATTTGACATCAGAGAGTGAAGCCCGTACTCCGTATGTAATTTCATTATTGTAATACAAAGGGGTTTTTCTTGGTGTGGTGGGTTTTTCTCCCGTAAGGGTTTTCCCACGTAAATCTGGTGTTCATGTGTGTATGGTCATTTATTTGTTTATGTTATTTCTTTCAAGTGTATCTTAATTGGACTGTAATTGAAAATTTAAAAGCACCTCTGCATCCTTCCCTAAGGTTTTGACGTTAGGAGAGTTGTTTCTGCACCTTATCTTTCCTTACACCAACACTCCTCAAATGAACTCTCCAAAACTTAATATCCATAGCTCATGATCCATATGCATGAGAAGAAAAAACATAAACATAATGCACCTGAAAGAATCAATGGGAAATACCTCTCAAGTGATAATCCATCAAGTAGACCAAGAGTGGGGAATGAGAATTCTCCTCCAAGATATCCAAGTTATCATGACTCATCCAAGAACACTCTTTTCATAGGTCCATGTTGAACTCACGTCCAACCAAGGTGTAGGCTCCTCAGACTTCATGTTGAAATCTCATCAAGAGTAACTATGTCAACACATGTCTCTAACCACAAGAGAACTCTAGCCTCACCTAAGTCTCCAAGTATCCATGAGCACCTTTAAGTGATCAATCCATGCCAAACTCCAAGTGCAACATAACATCATCATGAAGTAATCAAGAAAATGATCATGTACTCAATACAAAGAAAACCAACCAAGATCAAAGTCAAAGTCCCAATAGCTAAATCAGGAACATAACCATGACATAATGATCTTACACTTCCTCAAAATAATATCATATGATCCAAAGAAGATAAAAAATACATGTACCATGCCAACACTCTAAACCGATAATCAAGAGTAAACCATGACATAATAACATAGCATCTTATCAAAACAAGGATCACATATTAGAATACAAATCATGACACCTCAACCAAAGACTAGAAAAATCCTGTATGGTAAACCAAGATGTCAATATATCCATTCACATGAAAATAACCATCTCCAAATAATGTCCATGCAAATGCGAAAGGACCCTTCTGCAACAACAAGATCTAAGAGATCCTCCTAGTAACATCTACAACACTAAAGAAGATCATCCATCACCAAGTGATGAATCCATAGTCATTGCTAAATCTCCCACTGAACAGTGATACCAAGCTCTCCAAGCATCATGAAAACCATCTCCTTATTGAAGATTCTTCATGGCTCTAATCACAATAAAATGCAATATCAACAATACCAAATAATAAGTAGAACCAAAATCTCCAAACCAAGAAGATAAATAACATGCTACAAACCACATAACTGACTATCCAAGCACTCAATATCATCCATCCTCTCATCTCAAAGAAAAATACCAATGCACAAATGACCACAAACAAGGCCAACTAATGAAATTTGCATCAACACTTAATAAATCTTGTGGATATAGACAGTCCACATTTGAGTCATCCCACTGCAACCAATGTGTAGCTAATCCATAAACTACATAACTTGTAGATCCCAAACAATGAAGCATGCAAACTCATCATCACATTAGTGACATGAAAAAATGAGATATCAAATAAACTCTAGATTTCAAGACTCAAACATTAGATCACCAACAAACCCAATTTTCCAAACAAATCCACAATTGAGTACCATAGTCAAGGAACTAATCGAGCATTCTTGTAAATCTACAATTGTTCTCATCCATAAAAACTCTAAGAGTCTAAACATAATATTTTCCACGGATCTACAAACCACATATTTTGATTAACATGTAAAACATATAAAAATCATCTTTGTGTAAATCTAAAATCACTTATACATCCAAAATAATAGATCACACATATTTCATCTGAACAAATGAATACTCCAGATCTACACAAATCCACAAATTTTAAAACACAAGAAAATTGGAAAACCTTTAGAGGAAATAGGTTGTCCAAAAGCTTATAAAATAAAAATTATCCTAACTTCACAACCACCATTAAATCATCATTTCCTCAATGAGAAACCTCCTCAAAACATGCATAAAGCATACGCGCACACTTTTAACTATCTTACATCCAGAAACACACCAAGGGAAACATAATTTGAAAAATAGATCTACAGATCTGCAAAATTGTAAGTTTTGATTAACCATGTAAAACATGCAAACCCACCTTGTTTTGTAACACACATGCAAATCCACATCCACTTAACATCTAGAAGACCCACAAGTTTGAAAAAACCCATAATAGTTAAAACAAAAGAATGGAATACCATGAATATGCATAATCATAATTTTTTAAAGAAAAAATCCATAAAACCCTC
The DNA here is from genome assembly GCA_007258455.2 of Sequoia sempervirens. Classification (NCBI taxonomy): domain Eukaryota; kingdom Viridiplantae; phylum Streptophyta; class Pinopsida; order Cupressales; family Cupressaceae; genus Sequoia; species Sequoia sempervirens. The sequence goes on along the minus strand of VDFB02333188.1, from coordinate 3,387 downwards.
AAATCCAAAGAACATGAATATGAGCCATGCAAGTACAAACACCCATCAGGAAAGTATAGGTCTAGGAAATTATAGGCCCATTTGTAGGCCAACACCACCAGAATGTATGTGCATCCAAGAAATAATTAGGCTATTCGAGAAGCTTTTAGATCATCCCATGATCAACTCCATAGCCTACATGTATTCAAGGTTATTCAACTATCAAACAAGAGCTCCAGATTAATAACATATCAAGTATAACCACATGATCAACTCCATAAAACTCTATCTTCTCCATCCTTCACAATGCCTGTTGTTTCCAAAATACAACATCAACTACAAAACTTCCACTTAGAAAAGGATTAATATTCAACCAATTCCTTCAAAATATATTCCCTCAACTTGCTAGGCGAAGAAATCACAACAAAATAAATACCCAGAACCCCAAACACCTCATGTATCACCATGCGAGCACATGCAAGTGACATGCAAGTCCATGGAAGTACATGCAACACCCATGCAAGTACATGCAACTTACATACATACACATGCAAGCACATACAAATATGGAATTGAGCTCTGATACCAAATGAAAGGGAAATGAGAACTCAGAAAACCATCCAAGAACCAATATGCATATTCAGTATCTTATGTTTCTTTAAACAAATCAGATTTAAACAACCTGATACACAGACATACTACTATGCCTTAAAGGAGAAACATGCACAATTTAATTTCCCATGCATTAACCCTTAGAGGAAAGTTAATGTAGTTTCAAATCTAAGAAAATTTTAGTAGCATAACGACATGTAAATTAACATTTAAAGAATGAGAAATGTGAAGAATAGAAGAAAGATAGAAGAGAAGAAAAAATGATATATGTGGGGAAAAACCTTATGGATAAAAAACCCCACACTCCAAAGCATTGAACCAATGTATTAATCTACAACAATACAGTTACAATACACTTGTAGGATCATAGCCTTAACATGGAGACTACATCTTTCTTTTTTGGAGGAAATTTGACAACACTTCAATACCTGCAAAATTGTTCACAAACCAACTCCAAGACATCCAATACATAGAAAAATACAAGCATGAGGTAGCTTCTAGAGCAAGTTGTTGGGAAAATATGTCTCAACCTTGCAATTATATAAAGGTTATTGTTGATAGGATATATATATATATATATATGAATATATATATTTCCTAGTTACACTAATAGGTGTAATATACAATGGCAACAAGGGGAGGAGTGGGATGCGTGTAAAGAATTTTTTGATAACTTTTCTAGGAAACTCCTAAAATAGTCGACATACATTATATAAATAATACATTGTAAATCTATACTGTTAATTATTAGGTTTTAGATCTAGTGGTGGATATTTTATTGTCCTATCTTTCCCTAGAAGGTAACCCTATTTTATGAGGGTGTTTTACTAGGATTGTATATGGTGATTTATTCTGAGAGTCTGATAGCAGTCTTGTTGTCTGTGAATCTTTGAGTGGTGATACTCCTATGATAAGCTTTCTCTACAAGTATATTGTAATCTTTGTGATTTCTAAATAATATATTGGGTGACTTTTGGAGTGTGGAGTTTTTCTCCCGAAAGGGTTTTCCCCATGTAAATCACGTGTTGTGGTATGCATGATATTTATGCTTATTTATGTTTAATTTTCTATAACTATTAAAGATCTGTAATGTTTTGCATTATTTTCCTCTCAAGATTAATGTAGGAAGTTGTTTCACCACCTTAACTTCCTTACAAGTGGTATCAGAGCCCAATCACCTTTGGTTTCAGTTGTGGGTTGTTGGAATTTTTTGAACTAATCCAGATTTGAGTGGGAGCTTGTGCAGAAGATACTTTGTGATCTTGTTGCAGGAATTTTTGGATGGAAAGTTCATTAGGGAAAATAGAAATTGGTTTTTTGAATATGAAGAATTTGATGGAGGTAAGGTGTACTTGGGTGATGACTCTCATTTAGACATTGTTGGTCATGGTAAAGTTAAAAGTGGGTTTCTTGATGGTAGAATAAAAATGATTAATGGTGTGTTGCATATCCCTAGATTAGCATGAAATTTGTTATCTATGAGAAAACTAATAGATGCAGATGTGCAGGTAGTATTTTAAGATGTAGGATGCAAGATGGTAAGAGGTATGGTGATTGCTAGAGGTGTTATATATGACACATTGTATAAGCTTGATGCATGCATTGTTGAGTGCAACAGTACTTCTGTGAAAAGCAAGTCTGTGGAAGAGGTGAGGGTTTCACCTTCAACAAATGGTCATGGCTTTTGGGTACCCAAGGGTGCTCTTTCTTCTGAATCAAATTTACTTTTTAGAGAAAACTATGTTATGGCACTAGAGACTTGGCCACATTGGAGAAAAGGGTCTAAGGACCTTGAAAAATAAAAAACCTTGTTGAGGGTGCTGATTATGGTAAGATATTTTCTCCTATTGTAAAAATGGCATCCATTATATTTTTGCTTGCTATTATCGTTGCTTATGATTTAGAGGTTGAGAAAATGGATGTGAAAACTGCTTTCCCCCATGGTGACTTAGAGGAGGATATTTATATGACACAACCAGAGTACTATGTGGTGAAAGGTAAAAGTAAATTGGTTTGCAAATTGAAGAAATATTTGTATGGCTTAAAACAAAGTCCTAGGATGTGGTACGGAAAATTTGATACATATGTGGTGAGTTTAGGATTTGAGCGTTCTAAATCATATCATTATGTTTATTATAAAACTGGTGGTGATCATTTCCTTTTTATTGCATTATATGTTGATGATATGTTATTTATTAGCAAAGGGAAAGGTATGATTTCATAACTAAAATCTCAACTTGCTGCTAAGTTTGAAATGAAAGACCTTGGTGAAACTAAACACATTCTTGGGATGAAAATTAAAAGAGATAGAGTGAATAGAAAGTTATGGCTTGGCCAAAGTAAGTATGTCAATTCAATTTTACAGAGATTTAACATGCAGGATTATAGACCATTGCATGTTCCTTTTCTGTTGGAACAAAGTTATCTATTTCAGATTGTCCAACATCTCCATCAAAGATGGAAGACATGAGTGGAGTGCCTTACTAGAGTGCAGTTGGAAGTTTGATGTATGCTATGGTTTATACTAGACCAGACATTGCCCAAGCAACGAGAGTTCTTTTCAGATATATGTCTAATCCTAGTAGAGTTCATTGGGATGCAGTTAAAAGGGTCTTCAGATATTTGTGTGGTACCTCAGAGTATTCCTTGTGTTATCAGTGTAATTTTATTGAAGATAGTATTTCACTTGATATTCATGGTTATGTGGGTTTAGACGGGGCACGTGATATTGATAGCAGACAATCCACCAATGTTTATGTGTTTACTTTATTTGGTGGTACAATCAGTTGGATGAGT
>VDFB02333187.1:0-15002 GCA_007258455.2 Sequoia sempervirens | reverse complement strand
AAAAAATAGGTATGTGATCCAGCTTCAAGATATTGGAATTTGGAGTAATATTGATGATCATGCTTTTCTCTCTTCATGGATAAGATTGTATTGGTAGTTAGATTCTCTGTGATCCAAGAAGTGCAGACTGTTTTGAATGAAACATTAGTAACAATAATTTCTTGAAAGCCTTTGACAAATTGGCTGTAATTATATTCATTTTCATCATGTTATTTGTATCTTTATGAGAATTTATAGGTTTTTCTAATTTTAACTACAGATTATGCAAAACAAAAATATGTTATGGGTAAAGTTCTTTCATTTAGTTCTGCCAATTTTTTTGCCTTGAAATAGAGTAATCATGTGAAGTGTGTGAGATATTTTGATCTTCTGCTTCAGTTACTATGGGTTCTTTCATGTTAAATCCCAGGAATTACCAATATGCCACTTAGCATTGAATTAGACTTATTCATGGTAAGTGTGCCAGATATTTTGATCTTCTGATTTGGTTACTATGGTTCTTTCATGCTAACCCCCCGGAATTGCCTATATGACACAACACCAAATGGAACAAAGAATGGCTTATCAGTGTCAGCTGTATTGATGGGATGCAATTTTGGATATTGACATCAACATTTGAGATATTTAGTGGCAAATATGACAGCTAAAACATTATCCCCAGATTAGAATCCATAGAGCTATGGCAGAGTGCTTGGCAGGAGGGCAAATAGATTGATAATTATCTTCTAACCTTTTTTCCATAAATACCAGTGATTGCATCTACAAGACTTTGTGGCTGTCAATTCTCATTTGGTATTATTGGTTTATGGATATTTTTCATGTCCATAGCAGTTACTACTTTGGTAATACTTCTTTCCAATATGTGTATCTCATGTAGTTAGACCTGAATTGTTGGACATAAAAGAGGATTGTATTTGAGTACAGATATATTCATCAAAATGAGTGAGTACCTGTGGAAATCTCAAAGCTTTTAATCTATTGTTGTTTGGTAAATACCAATTTACATCACATCATTTTTCTCCCATAGCTTTTACAAGTTACAGATATTTACTTGTTCTCTTTTATTCTATTTTCCCTGGGTTGTTAGGGTTGACTTTGCAAGATTTGAAAGCAGTTTTCTGCCATTTTAGTTGGTAAAATAGCAGGGTTTTTCAAAATCAAAGCAGACAAAAACAATACCTAGGATTTCAAGCTCCATTTGTACCTCTCAAGGTGGTGTTTCAATCACAAGATAGTGATTTTTATCACTGAAAACAACAGTTTTTAGTTGTTCTTGCAGTCACATAATTGCAGGTTTGCAACATGTAACAACAAAGGTTTAAATTTTATTGAGACAGCCTCCTTTCCAATCGCAATACAAAGTCAGGAACTTCTTGTTGCTTGTGTCAACAACTACAATTCTAAGACAAGGGAGATGGACTCATTGATTGCACAAGATCTTTTTGTCATTTTGTAGATGGAACTTGCAGCCTTTGGGCATTTTGTTGTAAATGTTATGTATTAAAGAGCTATAATGTATATGATGAATGCCTTATCAATGCCATCATATATATATTAAATATTAATATATATAAAATACGCCAAGAGTTATCATTCTTTAATTTTCTTTTTTGATTGATTTATCTTTGTGATCAAATCTTTGATTTTTCTCTGAGATCAAAAATATTATTTATTTATTTATTTGTTCTTTTTGTTTCATCAAATCTCTTTTTATTTTTTTTTCAAAGTTACATTCTTCTTAATGGCTTTCTTATGTGCTAAGGCGTTAGGTTTTTGATCTTGTAACCTATCTATCTCATGTCATAGCAAAATATATTGAGCAGAAAAGTACATAAAGGTCCACCACTTTGTTACTTGATTAGCTTCTTTTGAGTTGTCAATTTTAATGCATAAAGATAAAATGCCATCTTTATACAAATCAGATCTCATGATGCAGGCTCAATCAATTATGCCAACAAAAATAGATACTTAATTTGATGAATCTTAATCTTAAACCATGATCAAACAAAATAAGATTTTATAATTTACACCTTATTAACTCCTATATGCACTTTCTTATCACTCTTTACAAACACGCATTTTCCATACAAAAAATACTTTATAACCACCTTTTAGTTAAATAATTAGATATATTAGACATAAAAGATATAAAACAAATACATAAAAATAGAAAACAAATTAAAGTGAACATATATCTAACAATTACTAATGCATGCATGTGATCAATGCAAGAGTCTTCTCATGACCATGATAACAGACCAACATGATCTTCCCAGCTAAGATTACAAATATTAAATCACAAAGTTGCAAAATAAAACTACTATAAGAAACATAAAATACCCATCTATCTAAGGGCTAATGTTGGAAAGAAAATATTTTCTACAAGTTCGCCAAGAAATGAACTGTTAGCCAATATCTGCAACTTTCTCTTCCGTAACCGTTTGCTTTTCTCTGTCGACCCAACACTAACTCGTCCAGACCTGCTACATAATTACAACTAAATGTCATTCCAAACCATTGAAATTTATTAATTACATATGACAAAAGGAAATCATATTTTAAATATTTTGCTCTGTTTTTCTATAGAATAGAAAATATGTAAAATGGAACAGATTATTTCTAAGAATACACTAATAAGAATGATATTGAGAATACTCTGTCATGCAACTCAAACATGCATCTCTTTTGCATTGCATATAAAGAAAAACTATAAAATAGAAATAGAAAATCTTAGGAAATATCATTAACAAAATGCCCTCACATATAAAATGGATAACTGATCTCAAATACAACTGTCACTAACCTGTTTGATTCCAGAATTTAGGTGGAGCACTAAAGAGAATTGTAACAAAGAAACTCAGAAAAATAGCAGTAAAGAATGCCCTCATCTATCTCTTCCTGCTTCCAACAAACGTCAAGATAATGGAGTGCCTTTCTGTATTTTCTTAGTTCCATCTTGTAATCTTCTTTCTACAAAGTTACAAACAGCCGTGGCAAATTGACAAACAGAGACATACAATGGACCAAACTTACTCTTTGGAAACATGAACGTTGTGAGGCGTTGGTATATTTCATGTCAAATTGCTACAGCAATGAAAACTATATTCTTCTTCTGATAAAAAGAAGTTAGCAGCCCCTTTTTAAAAGAGATCTTCAAAGAATTTGATGATAAGTCATGCTAAAATTAATTGTGAATAAAACAGCTTTAAAACCAAACAAAACAGAAAGAAAACAAAACTAAATTCCTAACTTAAGATTTTATCGACAGGTGCATGAACGTCAATTTCTAGCTGAAGAGTTTTTCCTCACGCAGATTTTTGATTTTTGATGAATGCCACTGTAGACGCCTCTCGGTGTAATGAATATTTGAACATAGCTTTTATTTATATGTACATTGGATGTCCATTGAGACCTAAGCCCAAATAATTTGTAATAGAAATCATCATGGTGAAGACCTAGAGATTTCGTGAGACTAAGAACATGAGATCCATTAGGCGTAAGGCCTTACAATGATGGTATGAAATATATATAGGCTGGATACTTATTAACATTGGTTTATTCCATGTTTGTTGTGGGTACATTTTAAATTCATATTTTATTTTTTATTATTTTAATGATCTACATTCTCTCCTATGATATAAACTAGAATGATATTTTAGATCTGCAATATCGTATTAGATCATTGAAATAGGCTACCCTGTTCTGGAATTAAACCACTCCCAACTTTTTTTGGACATCAAAATTTTTACAATTTCACCCACTGATCTTTACAGACATTTTGACAATCATATTGCTGGTAACCCGATTTAATAAATAGTTGCAGGAGTAACAGAAGTTTGAAATTTTTTCTCTTTAAAAAAAAAAACTCAAACGACTATTCAAAAATATATTTCCTATACTTCAGAAATAACCACATAGGATTCTCATACAGTAACATGATATTGCGAATAATATATGCATAAATGGTTTAGCCGCAATAACAGTATATGACTTGCATACAATAACAATATTTAACTGCCTGACCTGGAAATTTTGAAGACTTTGAAATATGCTCAGTTTCAGCACAGACTTCCAGCTAACACAGAAAAGGTTTTAGTTTTTAATCACTTCGAACTGGAGCAGAAGCCTCACGTTCTACAAATAATAATAGACTGGCTATTTAATCAACCTTCCAGCTGGTACAGAAAGTATCAATTATTTCCAACTCGCCTTCACTCTTGAAAGCCTCAGCTTGAACTATCCAGCCGCGATTTGTCCCTGGACTCCACTGTATACCTATTCCGGTGTAGATATATAGCAACAGCGGCACTTGTTGTGATTTAAACCACCCACAATTACCAGTTTTGGGTCTCCTTGAAATGTCTGAAGCTTTAATTTGTATTTCTATTAGTCGCGAATCCCTTCATAGATAGTCGAACCTCCCATTAATTCCTTTGATGGCGCTGGAAACTAGAACGGTGTTATCTAGGAATACTTGAGCTCCCAATGGTCCACCGTAATCACACGACTCTTTACAAGCTATGCTGTTTGAAGAAAACTCACGATATCACCAAAATGTGTATCTCATGAGAGTTGTGCAACCATAATGCTATTTCAGCTGGATTAAATATAGGTCGAAATACATTAGAATATTAACCAGTCAACTCTAATTCGAACCATCATGTCCAGTCTGCCACTTATGCCATATGGGTTCACAGAAATATTATCAATCTGAATATTAAAGAGTCACAGGAAATAAATTTAAACATGCTTAACTGACATCGGCTACTTCCAGACCTCTGAAAATTACTCCATTACAATGCACAAACATAAAAATCTCATTATTGATCGTTCAGGAAGTATCTCTCAACCCCGAAGACAATATTCTTCATGGAGGTTATGGTGCCCACAAAATCTTGTAATTAACACTACAATTTCTTCTCCCAAAACCAAAAATTCCAGCCTACCAAAAAACCTTCAGACTTTGCTTTTCCTTCTTTTCCAGATGTAACCGCCCAACTTTTTTTGAAATTCACCTTTTTAACAATTCTTTTGATTTAAAATTCATTTCACTTACTCCACATATATATCATTTTTTTCAATTTTTTTGAAACTCACCTTATAACTCCTTTTTGCTATATTTTAATTAACACTGAGTTAAATAATAAATTTAACTTAAGAACTTTAGCGTTAAATTAAAATAATACATTACCATTATATTTTGAAAGGGGACATTATAGTCCCCCCACACCAAAATTGTTTGTCTCCAAACGATTTCAACTTTGGATGCTGCAAGTTCTACTCATTCTCCCAAGTAGCATTTTCATCCGACAAATTTCTCCATTTCACAAGGTATTCTCTGATGATCCTCCTCCTTAGAGTACACTCTTTGATATCAATAATAGTCTCAGGGATAAGAATGAGTTTCCCTTCTTTGTCTAATGGTGGCAAATCAAAAGAGGGAACTACATTATGATCCAACACCTTTTTGAGGCGAGATACATGGAAAACATTGTGAACTCTGCAATATACCGGTAACTTCAACTCATAAGCTGCTTCCCCAATCCTTTTGGAGACTCAAAAAGGACCATAAAATCGTGGCTTAAGTTTTTTTTACTCTCTTTTTGAGTGTAGATTGTTTGTAGAGTTGCAACCTTAAGTAAACCATATCACCGACCTTGAAACTTTGCTTTGAACAGTGCTGGTCAGCATATAGCTCTTGCTGATTTTGTGCCTGATGTATGTTTTCTTTCAAAGACTTCATTATGTCCCGACTTTCCTATAACAAATCTCTAGCCTTTTGTACTTTGCTATCCCCAAAAAGTAAATCAATGAAGTTTGGAGCTTCGTAACCATTAAGCGCTATGAAAGGTGATATCCTGATTAACATGTGGTAAGTAGAATTGTAATAGTACTCCCCTAGGTATAACCATCTCACCCATGCCTTCTGCTACCTTGAAATATAATTCCTGAGGTACTCTTCCACCCATTTGTTTACTATCTCTGATTGTCCATCTATCTCTGGGTGATAACTGGTATTAGGAGTGAGTTTAGTCCCACTCAATCTAAACAGTTCCTACCAAAAAAGACTTAGGAACTTGCTGTCCCTGTCACTAACAATGCTCCTAGGCATCCCATGAAGTCTAAAAATTTCTCTTAAAAATAGATCAGCCACTTGAACTTTTGTATAAGTTGCTGAAATAGCATGAAAATGGGAAAATTTTGTTAATCTATCAACACAATCTTTACCTTGAACCTTTGGTAGCCCTGTGATAAAATCTATGGAAATATATTCCATTTTCTGGTTAGGAATGGGTAGGGGCTGCAACAACCCAATTGGATAAGTGTGCTCATCGTTGTTTTGGTGGCATATAGGACACTCCCTAACATATTTAAGAACTTCATTTTTAAGTCCTTTCCACGTAAATCTCTGATAGGTGTGCTCATCCTTGTTCTGCTGGCATATAGGACACTCCCTAACATATTTATGAACTTCATTTTTAAGTCCTTTCCACGTAAATCTCTCTTAGATCTTCTTGTATGTTTTAAAGAACTCGAGGTGACCAGCCATAGGAACATCATGAAAAGTCCTCAAATTTTTTTCATTAAGCTTTGAATTGGGTACTAAATAAATTATGCTCTTATACATAATCAACTCATTAGACATTGTATACCTGTCATCCTGAGTAGTACCTTCAATAATGCTTGTAGCCCAAGAGTCCTTAGCATATTCCATTGAAATTATCTCCCTCTAATCATCACCAATCCACCAAAGAGCATAAATGAGGTCTCCTAGACAATGCATCAACAACAATATTTTTCATGCCTGAAGCCTATTCACCCATTTTTGTTGTCTATCATTAAGGTTTCTCTGATTCAAGAAGTATTTGAGATTGTTATGGTTTGTTTTAACTATAAATCTTCCTCCCACCAAGTAAGGTCTAAATTTGGCCAAGGCATGCATAATGGCTAACATCTCTTTATCATAAATAGAACAATTTCGTTTAGTCCCTCTTAACTTCCTACTTTCAAAGTCAATCAAATGCTTATTCTATATCAAGACAACACCTATTCCCTCTCTTGAAGTGTTTCACTCCAACTCGAAAGGTTGAGAGAAATTTGGAATAGCCAAAATTAGGCAAGTGCTCATAATTTGTTTGAAATGTTCAAAGCATCAGCAAGCTGCATTTGAGCAACTGAAGGCCCCTTTCTTTGTCAAGTTTGTAAGAGGTGTTGCTATCTGCGAGAAACCCTTGACAAATCTCCTGTCAAACTCATATAAACTGAAGAATCCCTTAAATTGTGAGAGATTTGTGGGTGGATGCCAATCAACAATTGCTTTGATCTTTTCAGGATCAATTCTAACACCCTTGGAGCTAATAATGTGGCCAAGGTAAAGAAGCTCCGTCAACCCAAATTCACATTTACTTTCCTTGGCATAAAGTGATTCCCTCCTTAAAATACTCAACACCTCATGCAAATGTCTCATATGCTCCTCCCAAGTTTTGTTGAAGACTAAGATATCATCAAAAAATATAAGGATATACTTTCTGAGCTGATTACGAAACACCTTGTTCATACAAGAGTGAAAAGTAGTTGGGACATTGGTTAAGCCAAAGGGCATCACCAAAAATTCAAAATGACCATAATGGCACTTGAATGCTGTCTTCTCCACATCCTCCCCTCTAACCCGTATCTAATGGTACCTTGATCTCAAATCAATTTTTAAAAAATAACAAGCTCCATGCAACTCATCAATCAACTCATCTATTTGATGAATTGGATACTCGTTTTTAATCGTTTTCTTGTCCAATGCCTTGTAATCAATACACATGCACATTGTAATTGTTTTCTTCGTTTTCGGTCTAATATGCCCCATATCAATCAACTCTTTAATTGCCTTTTCTATTTCATCCTTATGCCGCTTAGGATGTCTATAAGGTATAGTAATAACTGGTTTGACCTCTCCTCAAGCTCTATGACGTGCTCCATGCCTTTATTAGGAGGTATCCTTGGAGGTATGCTCCCAAATACTATACTATGTTTAGACATTGAGACCTCTACATCATCATGATAGACCCTCTTTGACTGCTCTGTAACTATAGACATAATAAATTTTGCTGATCACTCTACCTGATCCTGTCTAATAAGCCTCTCCTTCCTCTTGAAAGAGATTGTACATGGTCCACCATTTGATATACCTTTTAAGTGTGATCTTTTTGCCTCCCCCCTCAAACTTCATTTCCATAGTTTGTAAACTCATAGAGAGCTCCCCAATGGATCGAAGCCATTGAATACTAAGAACCATATCTGTATATCCTATGCTCACCACATAGAAGTAATCTCTAAGCTCATATTCTCCCAACTGAATACTCAAGTTAGATATTTTGCTAGTGCACATAAGAGTAAACCCATCAACTACCATCACTTTGAAGCCCTCACAATCTTTAGTCTTGATGCCCCTTCTAGCTACCACACCCTCATCAATAAAGTGGTGAGTAGCATCTGTGTCAATTAAAGTCACTATATGTTGCTGACATAACACTCCTCTAACTCTAAAAGAACCAATTTTTTGCAAGCTAGATAGTTGGGCCATTATACCATTACCTACTTGCTCTTTCTCGGACTTATCAAATGAGCTCTCACTATCACTTTCTTCCGAATCAACTTGCTGGTTTGAATTTTCTAAAGCTAATTCATCAACTGAAAGTACTCTATTTGTTTTGAGTTTGCTTTAATAGCACATTTATGTGTTGGGTCCCATGGCTCTCTACATTGGAAGCACAATTTCTTCCTCATGAGGTCATTAAGCTGGTCACTATCCAATATTGGTGACATTTTTAGATTGATTGGAATCCCTCTAAAAATGTTTTTATCTTTGTCCTTTCTAGATAAGAACCCCTTGGATTGAAATTTACTCTTAGAGGTAGAGGACTCCATACCTCTTGAATTCTTAATTGCACCTTGTAACGTAGGTGGACTAAGTGCCTTAATCCAACCTTTCAACTGATTTGCTAAACCATCCATAAATCAAACAATCAGCCTCCTCTTTGAAATGTCAGTTGTTAACAGTGATAAATTTTGAAAATTTGCAATGTATGTATCAATCGAGCCCCATTGCTTGAACTGTGCTAATTCATTAAATTGTAACTCGAGACCCTTCTTATCAAATCTATCAATTAGTCTCTCTATGAATTCTGCATAAGACTCAATTTGATCGTGACCCAGGTTAATCATACCATGATGCTACCACTCATGAGCACTAACATCCAAATGTATACCAACATACTTTATAGCTTCATCTATTGGCATTGGGTTAATGCTAGAAACATGTATCGAGTTTTTGTATCCAAGCCCTTGCTGTAGCCTTTCCCGAACCATCAAAATAAGGAATAGATAATTTACCAAATTTCCTTTGCAAGTCATGGTTTATGAACTCTACCACCCTTGTGAGGTCTATGTCTCATCCTAACATCCATGTAATCACAAAATAACATTTCAACTTGAAACTCTAACCCCAAATTTCTCCAATCTTGTAAAATTTGATCTTGCAATTCATGTTGTGTTTATTAAAGTAATATTTCCTTACTTTATTAATTGCTCAAATATTGTAACGTATTGTAACATAGCTGTTTCTGTTGTTTCTATTCTTGCTTTAGTTTAGTTTTAGAAACTTTCTGATTTCTTTCGAAATCTTCCGATTGTAAAATTCTATAAAGAGGACATTGCCTCTTTCATTAATCTATTCAAATTTTTACCAATATGGTATTAGAGCAGGATTCATCAAGCGGGAAAAAAATGTTTTCTTTTTTATATATATATATATTTTGAGCATTGATTTTTTTTGGTCTTTTTGCACGACTACATGTGCAATAGAAAATCACGACCTCCCTTGCAAAATTGCGTATAGATTTGCATGTTTATGTTTTTTTGAAGAGTTCGTAGTTTTCTTCCCACACGATTACCATTTTGACAGAGTTTTCTTCTTGTTCTTTGGTGCGGGTATTCTCTTCCGTTTCCATACTCATGCGGTGAAGACTCTTCATGCGTTTTGGCATGATTTCTTCCAAGTTTCTCTTGTGCACATTTCACCTTTGCTTGACCTCTTGAAATCGTGTTTTCTAAGAAGAAAACTCGTGATGGGCTTTCTACATATTTTTGTAGGTTTCTCTTGCGTTTTCTTAGACGTTTTCTCAGCCATTGTTGGAAACACGTTTATTCTTGTGAAGAAAATTGTGTGGGGATTTCTACGAAAGCTTTTTAAAACAATTTTTTTACCTATGTGCGAATCTCCTGAATCACATCTCCGTGTTTTTCTGTGTGGGTGATCGTGATTCTTTGCAATTTCTTCCTCTTTCTTGTGTGCCTAAAGTATCTTTCTGGGCATTTTCTGTTATTTTCTAAAAACTTGTATTTTTTTTGGGCATATTTTCTGCCTTTATTGTCAGTCTCCTTGTAGCATTTTGTCTTTTTTCTGTGGGTGTTGTTCTTCCATATATTAGAGGGTGTTGTTTTTATCTAAGCACATTGCTCTTATGCTTGCGCCTTTTTGATCCTTATTTGTGCGACCTTGAGATTTGAGCCTTTTATATTTTGTTAGATTTTTGTATTTGAGGCATTCGATACCTCTTTTCTGTCAGATTTTGTTTGTGCAAAATGGCTTCTCTGTCACACATTATGCTAGAGGGCAGTCAAAAAATTCAACGGTTGCAATTACAATGCCTAGAAGCAGCGCATGATGACAATTTTTCAATATCGTTGTCTTGCCCAGATTGTTTTGGGCAACAAGACATGCCCTGCATTTGGAGACAAAGATCAAGAAAAGTTTGATGAAAAAAATCGTGAAACTGTGATGCTCATTAAACAATCTGTCACTGATGACCAGCTACCTCAGGTACTATCTGGCAAATCAACGAAAGAAATTTAGGATCTTCTAAAAGATCTTCATGAAACATCCGACAAGAGCCGTGCGTTCTTTCTGAAGAACATGCTGTTTTCCATCATGATGGATGAGAAGACAACTTTGCAAGCGCACTTGACAAAAATCAAGGACATCCGTGATCGGCTAGAGGCTATTGGTCAAAAAATGGTGGAAGAAGATATGGTAGTCATCACTTTGAAAAGTCTACCAAAATCTTACGAGCACTTTATTGAGACCCTCAACATTACTTCAGCTAATGTTGATTTGAAGTTTTTAGATCTTTGCACCATACTTCTGCAGCAGGATCATTGGAAACAATAGTTCGGTAGCGGTGCTAGTTCGTCCTCCACAGAGCAGGCATTTCTTGCCAAGACCGTTCAGAAATGTAAAGGCAAAAATCAGCCTTCTTAGCAAACCAGTCAAGTGCAATCTCAAGATTCTTCCTAAAAGAAGAATGTTCAGTGTAATTATTGCCACAAATATGGTCACATGAAGAAAGATTGTTGGAAACACTTGGCTTTTGAACAAAACAAGCAAGGAGAGTCTAAACCTAAAGCCTATGTTGTAGAGCACATTGAGCATAGGGAATCTGCGTTCTATGCTTTTGAACAAAACAAGCAAGGGAGAGTCTAAACCTAAAGCCTATGTTGTAGAGCACATTGAGCATAGGAATCTGCGTTCTATGCTTTTGTGGCCAAGAGTCTAGCAAATCTGTTAAAATCCTCTACGGTACATTGATTAGTGCATCTCGACACTTCACTCATTGTTGGGATTGATTCGGGTGCATCTCGACACTTGGCTTTTGAACAAAACAAGCAAGGAGAGTCTAAACCTAAAGCCTATGTTGTAGAGCACATTGAGCATAGGGAATCTGCGTTCTATGCTTTTGTGGCCAAGAGTCTAGCAAATCCTATTAAATCCTCTACCTGGTACATTGATTCAGGTGCATCTCGACACTTCACTCATTGTTGGGATTGGTTCATTGAGTACACGCCATTCAGAGATTCTGTTATCTTTGGAGGAGGGGAGGAGTATATTGTTGTTGGAAATGGCAACGTGCAGATTCATTCTAGAGGGAGAAATTTAATATTTCTCGAGGTATACTCTGTACTTGGCATGGAGTTGAACTTGCTCTCAGTTAGTCAAATCATGACTCACTCTGCTCAGCTTGATATTGTTTTTAGCATGCATAAATGCAACATTGTTGATAGAGAGACTCACACTACTGTTGTTCAGGGACTTGAGGATCATGGTCTATATAGACTTGTTGATTCTGGTGATTCTCAAGAGCACGCTATTATATGGTAATTGGTAAATTAATTGATGTATTAACAAGAGCGAGACGCTCAATAAATAATTTACAAGATTTACAAAACTGGAAAGTTTCTAAAAAGAAACTCCAGATAAGATCGGAGACGATCTTATCTCTATCTTACAATATCTTACAATATTGAGCATTAATAAATAAATAAACATTATTTTAATACCCTCCTTAATGCTCAATCTATCAACTACACCAAGATGCCCCCTGAATTTTACAAACTTATCTGTACTGAGCGACTTGGTGAGAATGTCTGCTGTCTGATCCTCTGTCGGAACATACAGCAACTGAACTGATCTGTCTTCAACCAGCTTCCGAATGAAATGACAGTGAGTTTCCACATGCTTGGTTCGCTCATGGAAGACCGGATTCTTGGCAAGTTTGAGAACTCCCTGATTATCACAGAACAAGGGAGTCGGACCTGCTTGAGATATTTGCATATCTGCAAGCATCCGGCGAAGCCAAACTGCCTCACATGCTGCTTTTACTGCTCCCCGATACTCTGCTTCTGTCGAGGAGAGTGCCACTGCTTGCTGCTTCTTACTCGTCCATGTGACTGCACCGGATCCCAAACTGAACACATACCCAGATGTTGATTTCCTGTCATCAACTGAACCTGCCCAATCTGAATCTGTGAACCCACTGAGTTTAGGATCGTGACTCCGAGTGTACCAGAGTCCAAAATCAGGAGTGCCCTTCACATAACGCAGCACACGCTTCGCTGCTACCCAATGATCAGCCTTGGGGGCTGTCATGAAGCGTGATATGTAGCTCACTGCAAAACTCAAATCAGGTCTAGTAGCAGCAAGATAGATGAGGCTGCCAACTAGTTTCCTGAACAATGTTTCATCTACCACAGGTGAATCGGACTTAGCTGACAACTTAAGCCCTTTTCCATGGGTGTAGAGGCAGGTTTGCAATCCTGCATTCGGAACTTATCCAGAAGACTTCGAGCATACTTGGACTAGGAGATGAAAATGCTGCTCTCTGTTTGCCAAACCTCAACACCTAAACAATAATGCAGGAGGCCCAAGTCTGTCATGTCAAAAGTTTTGCACAAATCCTGTTTGATCTCAGTGATCAAAAGTGCTGAACTGCCGGTAATGATCAAGTCATCCACGTAGACAACAACAAGCAGAATCTCATTACCAGTATTCTTGACATACAGGTTCGAGTCAGATGGACTCCTCTGAAAACCATGATCTGTGAGGTACGTGTCAATCTTAATGTACCAAGCTCGAGGAGCCTGTTTCAGGCCATAGAGTGCCTTGACCAATCTGCACACCTTCTGTTCTTGACCAGCAACTTTGAAACCTGGAGGCTGCATCATGTATACTTCCTCCTTCAACTCACCATTGAGGAAAGCACTCTTCACATCCATCTGATGGACCTTCCAACCAAATTGAGCTGCTAAGGCAAGGACAAGCCGTATGGTACTCATTTTGGCTGTAGGAGCAAAGGTCTCCTCATAGTCAATGCCTTCTTTCTGTGAGAACCCCCGTGCAACCAGACGAGCTTTGTACTTGTCAAGGGTTCCGTCAGCTTTGTACTTCACCTTGTACACCCATTTGTAGCTAATGGGCTTCTTCCCTGAAGGAAGATTGGAAAGGACCCAAGTGTGATTCTTCTGAAGACTCTGGTATTCTGATTCCATTGCCTTTTCCCACTCAGGTATCCCTTTTGCCTCTGAATATGTCTGAGGCTCATAAACACTGTGAATGTTGGCCATGAGAGCAAAATTCACTGTAGACTGCTATTTGCTCTTGTTTCTGGATGATCTACCCTCAATGAGCTCATCAGCACGAAGATCACTGATAGTCTTAGCCCACCATTTCGGTCGGAGAGTAGATGTGCCAACATCAGATGCAACAGGAGGAGCTGGATCTGGTTGTGGATCTGGAACAGGTTCAACAGGGGGATGTTCATTATCATCTGGAGGAAACTCAGGCTGAGCATCATCAAAGACTAGGTCTTCGTCATCCCTCCCATCAAGTGAACCTAATGGAAGTCGGACACTCATATCAGGACCCTGTAGAGGCTGATCCTCTGAATGCTGAACAGGTGAGGAAGAGTGAAATGGACCTCGTTCCTCATCAAAGACAACATCTCGACTGAAGATAAGACGATCAGTGTCTATATCAATCAGCCTATATGCCTTGTGGTTGTCACTATACCCTGTGAACATGAGTTTCTGGCTCTTGGAGTCCAGCTTAGTGTGCTTGGCCTCTGGAATCCAAACATACACAAGGGAGCCAAAACTTTCAAATGACTGATCCTAGGTTTGCGACCAGACCAAACTTCCTCAGGAGTCTTCCCTTTAACAGCATGAGTGGGTGACCTATTAAGGAGATAGATTGATGTATTGACAGCTTCTGCCCAAAACTTGGTAGGAACACTCCTGTGTTGCAACATGGAGCGAGCCATCTCAACAACCGTACGATTGCGTCGCTCTACAACACCGTTTTGCTGAGGAGTGTAGGGTGTGGTTAACTGACGTTTTATCCCATGAGTATCACAGAAGTTGGAGAATGCACTAGAACAGAATTCCCCCCCATTATCCGACCTAAGAGTTATAATACTAGAACTGACTTCAACTAAGGCCTTAAACTGAAATACATTAAAACTCCTCCGATTGCTTTTAAGAAAGTACACCCATTTTCCTACTATAGTCATCAACAAAAGTAGAAAGTACTTGCAACCAAGCATGTATTGTCGCACATGTGGCCACAAATATCAAGATGCCAACTAATCAAGTACCTTAGAAGCCCGCCAAGAGTCGCC